>JABFQM010002833.1:0-13630 GCA_022816865.1 Zelostemma sp. ZL-2020
TTTGAAAGTACGTACAAGGTAAATCAGACAATGAATGATTTGATTAAAAAATTTAATGCTAATTTCCGGCCGAGTACGCGGCCTTTTTTGCATCATTTAAAGAGGGCGGCTCTTTCGATCTTTTGTTTCGTCCGGTGTACATGTACGGTCCGACTGTTGCGTATACAAAAGCAGAATCAACGTCCCGAGCACGCGATGTATGCTTTTATTCTGCATTGTTGCAACAACGCTATATTGCGTTTAAATGAATTATAAGTCGTAACGGAAAGTCATGAAAATGCTGTAATCACTCTTCCAGCTGCTCTCTCCCTCTCATTCTGCGGATTTTTAAATAATTTATTCGATATCAGCTTTTTTTGAAGAACAATGCATTCTTTTATGGAAAATTTCTCCGAATTTTGCGGAATAAACAATTATTATTCTCTTTAAAATTCAACCAATTTCCGAACACAATTTTAATTCACTGGAATATTTATTTCGTTCGTTGGAAATATGAAAGTTCGTTATTTTCAGTTGGGTTTAACCAAAACTTTCAAATACGGTAAACGAATTTCAAGTGCTTAAAACTCAAAATTGACATTGTCATGACGGAAACGCTGCGGAGAAACTCGAACTTGCACGAAGAAAAGTGCGACGCGCAATTATCGATATCTTAGAACAATAATAAATTATTGCAATTATCAAGATTTAAAAGCGAAATAGAAAAACCAAAGTTTACACGCTGGTATTTATGCCACATGTGTGCGAATGCAGAAAAGAATTCGCCTGAAAAAGTTTCCATTCTCATGCCAAAAGACGAAAAAAAACACGTAATGAGTGGTTCAAACTCGCACGTCAAAAAAATGGACCTACAAATTCAAATTATTATTGTAGCGAAAATCATTTCAACGTAACTATATAATAACATACATAAAACTTTCCTACATAATTATTAATTATATATTTCTCAGAATAAAAATCTGGATGCTAATTATGCACAATATATGTAAATTCTAGCCTCCAAGTTTTTCCTTTTATTCCAACATCTTTACCTCGTTTTAATGTGCCTTTTTATTTAATGTTTTCATTGTATTTTGTATACAATATATAAAATTTTTCAGTGAAAAGAGGACATGAAGAATTACACAAGATTTTACACGTCCACTTTTAGCGAATTTCCCTTCAGCTTCCAAGATAAAAAATGAACAAAAAAGTACTATTTTTCTCAGCGTAAATTAGGCTGCAAATCAGCCGAATCATTATCAATTTAAATGATTAATTTTCAGCACTTCCAACAATCAAAATCTCAAGAAATTAAAATCCATTACTCCCCACTACTTAAACTGTCAGAAAAAGATTTTCCGAATTAAAAGAAATAATCCCATCACCCCAAAACCCAAAAATGCAGTAAACTCATCCACCCGAGAAGCCACAAAACCGTTCCGGTAGATCACAAAAATGTCCCAGGCAAAACCCTTGTATTAAATTTCCCCAGCGGCATTTTATTTACAAGTTCAACTAGGCTGAAATTCCGATCAACGGGTACTTCCTGGCTTTGGCCTGTAAATCGGGTTACGAATAGATCGTGCTGAAAATTACACGCGTTATCGAATAATACGCGTTCGCGCAACGTCGCGTTTGTTTCGCCAGCTTGTTGCTCCGCGAATTTCCCTACCATAACGCAAACCCGAGACTCGGATATCCATCGAATCAAATCTCCACCGCGGGCGATAAAGACGAATAAAAAACTCGCCGAATCCGTGCATTATTCAACAAGATTCGGGCCTTTCCATCGCTTCGTTCTCCGCGCTTTAACGGATTTCGTGATTTCACGAACGTCCGTCCGGCAGGTCCTAAAAGTCCGAAAAGAGCGAGCGCCGTTTACGGCCGGGATTCCATTAGAACTAGCTCGGGCACCCAAGGCTCTCCCGAGTGAGTGGTGGTCTGGCAAAATGCATGAACGAGCCCGAGCGTTGAGCATTACCGAGAACGCGCTGATGGGATAGTCTGTGTATTTATCGTGGGAAGAGATCCACTACCGCCGCTGCAAGGGAAGGGAAGGGAGGGCAAAGGGAAAAGGGGGGAAAGGATTGCGGCGGATAGATCGTAGGCGTTCCGTCTGACCTAAGCATAGACAAATGCATACCCTCGAATATAATGCTCAATCAATGCTACAGGGAAATAATCACTGTTAAACAACCCGGAACATAAAAGCCGACGCTTCATTGGACTAAATCGCTCGCTCAATTACATTTTTCCACGAAGGCTCGTAAAAGCGCGAACTTTTAATCCCTCCCTACCGTTGTCATCTGAAATTTGATTTCCACGCCTCGTCATCCGAGCGCGGAACAAGGTCGATTAGCATCTTTGGATTCCTTGCGCTAATTAAGCGTCAATCGAGATCGAGGATTAAAATCAGGGTGATATTCATCTTGGTGTCTTCGATCGCCTTGTAATGGAAAAATCGACGCATAATGGGACCATTTACCTGCCTCGGAACGTAGGAGTGTATCCTTTGCTATCTCACTTCGTAGAAAAGCGCGCCGCTCGAAAGAACTGCTTTTTTTGCTTTTTTCGAAAGTTACTGTGCCTTGCCTCGCGACGCGGTGTATAAATCAGGCTCGAAGGTTTTATTTCTGGCTGGAATTTCAGATTTTCTGGACGACAATTTTATTTTTTTCCGATGGTGAATAATGAAAAATTGTTTTCTAAAACTTGGTGTGTTTCATCAATTGCAAGGCGACTTTTAAGCAGCATTAGAATTTAGAAAATTGAATTGAAATAATGGTTTTATTTCTGGCTGCAATTTCCGGACTTCCAGGTTTTCTGGACGGAGATTTCATTTTTTCCGGATAATCATTTTCCGAACCTTGATCAGTTTAATCGAATTGTAGTGAGTTAATTAGTTACAAGGTGTTTTTCTGCAACATTAGAATTTAGAAAGTTGATTTGAAATGGAATTACATGAATTGGAGCTAAAGTTCATAATTTTTATTGAACAGTAAAATAATATTCCAGACAAACAAATGGAGATGCAATTTTATACAATTTTTAAATAAATAAAATACATCGCAAAATTATATAAACTTACTTAAAATTTTTGAAATATAAGAAAAACCAAGAAAAGATTAAAAAAGTACACGAAAAACTTCGATAAATACAAAAGCCTACAAATTAGTTCCATTTGTAATTTTTTAAGGTGAATCGATACTTCAACGCAAGGGTGAATAATATTTATAATGCAACATAATTAATTATATTTATAATGCCAGTATAATTAATTTTAAAATATCTTCTTCTTCACCAAAAAAAATACACGAGTGACAAAATTGTACAAAAATGCTCGTAACGAACAATTGAAAATTGAAACAGTTTTTTGAGAGAAAAATTTTTATTTCTTAGTCAACTTGCATGTTTAGTCATTTATATTGTTCTCAGGGCTATTTGCAACAACTTGACCGTGGCGTTTTGGAAAATATTCATTTTCCGAAAAGATACATGCATTTGTTTAGTAAGTCGGTCAAAAATTCTTTAAACAAATGCATGCATCTTTTTGGCAAATGAATATTTTTTTAAACGCCATGGTCAAGTTGTTGCAAATAGTCCTGTGAACAATATAAACGACCAAACATGCAAATTGACTAAGAAATAAAAATTTTTCTTCAAAAAAACTGTTAAAATTTTCAATTGTTCGTTACGAGCATTTTTGTACAAATTTTTCACTCGCGTATTTTTTTTCGTGGAGAAGAAGATATTGTTGAATAAATTATACTGGCATATTAAATGTAATTAATTATGTTGCATCATAAATATTTTTTTAAATTCACCCTTGCATTAAAGTATCGATCCACCTTAAAATAATTTGTATAACTAGATTTTTAATTCGAATAAATGTTGCCATTTGTCTTCAAGAATCTCACTTTGTTTCTCAATTCGTCAAAAGCACGAACAATTTTCAAAATCGAAGGAAAAACAAAAGCAAATCCGATAAACTTTCATACCTTTTAAAAATCGCTCGCAATTCGTGATTTTCCGTACAAAAAAGATCCCCGACTCGGCCATAAATTCTCCGTCCCAACGTCATCGATAGAAAAAGAAAATTCCCATGTAAAATTCGCGGTAGAAAACGATCTCTGACGGTTCTCGAAAGCCGAGAAATTCCTCATCGCAAACCTGATCAATACGGGATCAAAACGATACCCCAGAAATGTATATCAAACACGCTGCGCCAGTGGCACTTCAGAAAGTATCGATCCAACATTACGAGTCTCGACATTATTATACAGTCGCGGTGGACCGCTTCTCCGAAAAGAATTTCAATGTAAATAGCGACTCGCGTCGAAGTCGAACGGGGATAAAAATCCGAAAAAGACCCTCTATAACTTTCGGAAACACCAGCTCATTATCGAACGTATCGGATCGTAAAACTCGGCTATTTTTGCCGTTCATTCTATTATTGCGTTTTTCCACTCTTTTTTCGGAATATAATTAAAGCTTTTCAGCATGACGCGTCCGCGAGAAAAAAAGAACAAAAGCGAAAAGTGCAAAGTGAATGACAGGCGTTTATAAAATTATTAATCACGCTTGAAAAACAAAATGAGCAACTTTGCAGTACCGTTTTTTACGCTGAATTCATAAACATAGAACAAAGAATAACCAGCCATTATGAAAAATGCAATAATGAGAATACGAAGCAAGCATCAAAGGATGGAAAATTAATTAAACCGTCAATGAATACTATTGAATTTGTTGGACACTATATAATGCGCCATCGCTCTTTGTTGCACCGACGTTGATTAAACAATAGATCGAAAGAAAAAACAGCGCTGAAAAATTGATAAATAAAACGCCGTAAACAGGTTTTCGCTGCGAAAACTGACGTAACGATAATCAACGAAGTAACGAAATGAAATTGCGGTTCACGAAATTTGAGTACTTGACATTATCAATTATCCGCGAAGCATGCAAATGTTAACAACCGAAAATTGTTGAACCATAAGCCATTATTTCACCATTAATTTCCCAGATTCAGTTGTTATCATCCACTCAATCATCGCATCGCGAACCGCCCTAGATCTCGCATTAAACGTTCCCGACAGACGAATATTCCCATTCACGAAATTTCGGAATCGATTCGAATTGACAGCGACACGAAATCCCGGTAAAGTTTGTACGACTTCGGAAGCCGCGAAACCAATTCGCCGTCGTACCAAACGCGATTACACAATTTCCCGAGGAAAAAGTGCGCGACCCGTTGGATCGAATCGAAGAGCAAATATTGAACCGAGCCAAGAGTTCGGCAAAGTTGCTGATATCGCAAGGATTCGAATAACGCGAAATAAGCGAGGAAATTTACCTGCGCTGTATATTTACTCCAACTTCGGCCGAGCAATTTTGTTGCTCGAAAAACAAGCCGGAAAATTGGTAAATCGGAGAAAACGACGTGGCTAATATAGAGAATTACAAGCGTCCATCGAATCGACGCGAATCGCTAAATTCATTAAACTGGCTATAAAGCGAAGACTGCGAAATTGGGTCAGGTTAATCAGTAATCTTTCCCATTATTCCGAGGATTTTCACGGTATTCGCATTCATCGTAATAAACCGATTATGCGCGTAATTTAATTAACTTCGAATGAATGAAATTTACAAAGCCAGATAAAATGAAAAACCGCTGTTTTTACGAGGAGGAAAGTGACAATGCAGAATCAGGGAAAATTCGCGTGCGAGAGCAGACGAGAATGATAACACGAGTATGTACATTGTAGTTCGTAATTACGTGATCTTACGAGAACATTATATACCACGGGAGCGATGTAATTATTGCGACGTTGGAATGGTCTTTGTCACTGCGTTAACAATGAGAGGCGAATGCGTTTAATTCTCACGCGGAAGCGAACGTGCCGCGCCTTACTCAATGAACGTGAGAGAGACTTTAGGCCCCTAAGAAACCGCGAGGTACATGGCAAAACTTTCGAGATTGGGCGGAACATCAACCGCGGATTTACAGCAAATGTTTCGAGAGTTGAACATTGAATTACTGCATTTACAAGGTTGCCCCTTGAATTATTTTCCCGGCTTTCGAAAACTGTACGGAAAAACTACGGAAAAAGCCAAAGAAAAGTATAAAAAACTGCGATAAATTGAGTTTCACCGCTGATTCAAAATACGGCATAAAAAAAACGCGAACTTTCCCAGATTTGCCATGAGTTTGAGGGTTAAAAACACGCAAGAAATCTCGAGAAGATTATTCGTTGCTTTCTCCCGTGCTCCTTGGCGTATTAATACGCAAACACGTACGGCGTACATTTTTATTTTTACGGCAATCCTGTTCTTAATGCTCGCCCGCTAAGAAAGTGGTCTTTTCACGACGTGAAAGTCATTTGGGCGGAAGGAGACCTCGTCTCGGAAGCGAGTTTCCGTCAGTCCGAACAGCTGCCACTCGATTTTTACTCCCCGACATCGTTTGCCGAGGTCACGTGCATTTCGTACTTTTAGAGTCAACGAAAACTTCCAACGCGCACATTTAACTCCCCATATTTTGTCAGCTGAGAAAAGCCAATTATTTTTTTATCCACTTGCGCCACTTATTTGTCAAGCTGAATAAAGATGAAACGCGAACGTGAACTGTATAAACAAAAATTGCCGGAGCTTAGCGATTTCGAGGTCGGCCATTTCAGAACGTAGCCAACTGAAATCTCCGCATTTGCATAAACATTAGCATACATAAATATCGTCATAAATTTTACATGGATTCGTTTATTGCGGTATCAATTTCACTTGTTGACGGTGTTATTATCGGGATTTCAAAGGGAAACAGCCATGATTCCTTTTCACAGCACAACTTTTCCGTTTCGTGGAACAATGCATGCAACGATTTTGCATTTACACGCGTCCAATTATCTTTTAATGACATAAAACCGTTAAGCGCGTACCATCATTGATTAAAATGCCGATGAAAATAGATATCAAACGCGTTAACATCGATTTACCTCGCGAACGGCGACGCCGGAAAAACGCGGGGCAAAAAATATTGTTTCGATAATTGACCCGCTGTTTAAACTTTCGTCGTTTGTTCTCCCGTAACATTTTTCATTCCCCTAATTCTCTTTCTCGAGCGATACTTTCCCGAAAGTTCGGGTAACTCTTCCAAGTACCCGCATTCTTCGGGACCAAAGCGACGTCGCAAGATTCGTTTTTTTTTTCGCAATTACAAAGTTACGAGACTTCGAAATAAAATAATTCAACTCTCGCCGGTTTCTTTCGAATAAGAAAGAATGTAAAAGAAGGAGTAATTGCATTGGCTTTTTTCTGTGGAGAAAAAGCAGGGAGAAGGCAGTTTTTTCGAGGCGGAATTCGTCTTTACGAATGGATCGGGGGAGCATGTGTTGTGCACATGCTGCTGCAGCATTGAGGGTTCGTCAATGGAGTCACGCTTCTTTTTATGAGTAATCATCGGTTAAACAATGCGACGCGGGTTTTATTATTTTCTTTATTAAAAAACAGCGACAGCGACTTTCTTTGTGCATTGTTGCGACACATAAAGAAACTCTGTATGAAGCTATTGAACTTTGCTCTGGAAACGAGTTTCATTTAATCAATTATATCGATTGAAAAGACACTTGTACAGGGCTGCCGCTGAGTTTTAATTTCTATGGGGAATTCACGGATTTTTTTCGGATTTTTCCCTGAATTGAACGATAGAAAATTCAACCATGTTCCAAATTATCATAATTTTCCAAAGCTGTAGTACTGCATTTTTTTTTTTTTCAAACACGTGAATTTCTAACAAATGTTTATATTTTTCAAAAAAAGAAATTCTTGATTTTTTAGATAAAATATTTTTTTTGCACAAGATTGAAACAAAATTAAATTACGAAAACCTACAAAAAAGTATTTAAAACTGCAAGAATTTTTAGTATTTTCAATACTTTTTGTATATTTATTTGCAATGTTTTGTATTTTTTTTGTACTTCTTTTATGATTTTATCAACATTTTTTTAATAAAAAAACCGCCAATTACATAATTCCATGATGAAAAAATTGCCTAACTTTCCCCTGCGACTTTTCCAGATTTTCCAGCCTGAAAATGTGATTTTCCCCTGAATGTCAACGATAGAAAATTCAACCATGTTCCAAATTATCATAATTTTCCGAAACTTTAGTACTGGATTGTTTTTTTCAAACACTTAAATTTCTATGGATTTGTTTAAATTGTTCAAAAAAAAAAATGTTTGATTTTTTAGATGAAACAATTTTTTTGGCACAAAATTTTGGTTCCTGCAAAAAGATACGGACGAAGATTGAAACATGAAATTAAAATACACGAAAATCTACAAAAAAATTATTTAAAACTGCAAGAATTTTTAGTATTTTCAATACTTTTTGTATATTTATTCGCAATTCTTGTTCATAGTTTTATTGCAATGTTTTGTATTTTTTTTGTACTTCTTTTACGATTTTATCAACATTTTTTCAATAAAAAAACCGCCAATTACATAATTTTATGATGAAAAAATTGCCTAACTTTCCCCTGCGACTTTTCCAGATTTTCCAGCCTGAAAATGTGGTTTTTCCTGAATGTGAACGATAGAAAATCCAACTTTGTTGCAAAAAATAATTTATTAAAACTCAAGTACTGAACTGTTTTTTCCGAAAACTTGGCGTGTTTAATCATTTTTTCATGCAAATTTATTCGTGCAAAAAAATATGAACAAAGATTGAAACAAAATTTTTCAATAAAACTACAAAAACCTCTAAAAAAGTATGAAAAACTGCAACGATTAAATGCATTTTCAATACTTTTCGTTTCTTGTAATTTTCTCGACATTAAAAAAAACCGTCAATCGCACAATTCCACCATGAAAAATTTTATAACTTTTCCCTGCTACTTTTCCAGATTTTCCGGCCTGAAAACGTGATGTTTCCCAACGATAAAATTACAATAATTTCCCAAGACTTAAATAAAAATCGTCTTTCCAAAAAAAATCGATTAAAAAATCGATCGATTCGAAAAACAATTCCACCATGAAAAATTTCATAACTTTTCCCTGCTACTTTTCCAGATTTTCCGGCCTGAAAACGTGATGTTTCCCAACGATAAAATCACAACAATTTTCCAAGACTCAAATAAAAATCGTCTTTTCCAAAAAAAATCGTCTTTTTCCAAAAATGAGTTACAGAATAACTTTTTACACACGTAAAGACGAAAAATCCCATAAACTATAAAACAATAGCGTCGCAATTCATAGAAAAAACAAATCATTTCCCCACGACGTTCCAAATCTCTCCACAACCGCTCAATTTTTTGCATCCAATTTCCCGTTTCGTAATCGCGTCTCACCGATTACAAGTTTCTCAAACATCCGTACCACCACGCAACTTGTAATCCCCATTTCCTCCGCTTTTGTTACCCATTTCAACAACTTTCTCGCAGAAAAATAAACGGCTCGAGACGGAAAAACTGCGACCCATAATTCCCAGAACGTCAAGTAAACGCGGCGAATTGAAGCCGCCGTTCGGAGAAACGGCTCCAACAGTTCGCCGCGTCTTTCGTCATTTCAAAATGAAATTTAATTTAATCGAGCAATCGTCGCGTCCTTTCCTCGCCATGGAATGCGGCTTTTAATTGAAACCACAGAGCGCGATGCATCTCGAGTTTCTTTGTTCGCGTATTGTTCCCGAGAGTTTCCTCGCTTCCCAAAGTGCGCACACACGCATTACCGGCCCGATAAAGGGCCGTACAATAATTTATCGATCGATTATCGACGCCTATCGTGACGAACGCTCTCCCATACAGGAACTAATCCGCTCCGGGCGCGCTCAAGCTTCCTTGTCTGTCGGAATCGGCGAGCATTTTTCCCGATTAGAACGCGAGGTCAAGGAACCGAAGAGTTCGTTCACTTTCCATTGTATCGTTGCGTAGGAAACGTAACGAATTTACGAAATCCTTCAGAAATCTTCTGCTCGAGAGAAAGTGCCGAAAAAAGCCTCTCGAGACACGAAAAACGCCACCGGATACGAAAAAACAGCAGGATCCCGATAACGATGTTGATCTCGAAAGCTTATCGCCGCCGCTGGAATAAAATGTATGAAATGGAAGAACGTAAATAAACGCGGAAGAAGCGGCGAAGGTGACACTGCCGAGGTAGCGCATTGTGCGCGCGGTGGACGTTGAAACCGAGGAAAAAGCGTTTGCATCGGTGCCTCTATCGCTCGATCGTGTAAAATGTGTTATGGATAACGCGACTCGCGAAATCCGCTAACTTTATAGCGCCTACTTTCCGAGGGAAGACTTTTTCTTTGTCCTTGTAATCTCGTTTCAGGAGAAATTCGTCAAATTTTGTTCCCGAGGACGAGGAACAATTATTCATCGCTTCGAAACTGTAAATTGTTCCATTACTCGAGAGAGTTTCGCAGTTACGAATGGAAAATCGGATTGTGCCAATTAAATAATTGTTTTTGAAGTAGTGAAAATAAAGGAAATAACACAAAAACACGCATTCCATTCATAAATCGACGCGAATTCTCGGAAATACTTGAAACTCGGAAGAAATGGATCCTTCCACGAATCGGTCATTCTCAAACAACAAATCCCAATCGCGGAGTTTCTTTATTCTCATACGGAACGAGGTAAATACAGGCAAAGCGGCCGAGTCCTCGAGTCGAGCGCGTATATACAGACGGCACAAAGAAGTGTATGCGCAGATGTGAGCAGATCATGACGCAAATGACGGCCGACTGCAATCGCGCCATATTAGCTCGCGAATAATAAAAGGTAAGGGCTTCTTTCGCACCTGTCATCATTCCCGCGCCTTCATTCCAAACCCGAAAGTACAAAAACAAATTGCCCCATCCCTTGAGACCACGAAAAAACAAATAAAAGCTCGAAAACGAAACGAGAAACAAGAAGGGAAAGGAGAAAGGGTGCGGTGGTCGAAGAAAAACACATCGCGAGGAGCTTACCTTGTCTGAGGGAATATTTCGCGAACTCATTGTAACCGCGAAACAGGGGACGAGTCCAGAGGCCGTTCCGATATTTAGTATTCACGGGTTTGTGTGCGTAGCACGATATATTCCGAGAATGGCACGTTACGGCTTGAGCGATTCACCACTCGACGAAAACACACTGATAATCACCCTCGCGAGAGATGCGCGCTCTTATTCACTACACCATGATTCCGCAGCCTGCCGGATGTCGGAATCCAGCCGATCACACCGAGCCGCCGTTACTTGCACATGTCGGGGGCCAAGTACTTGAGCAACATTTTCGCGAGCACTGAGAGTGTTTTGCCCTCGACCGCTCTGTCGTGTCCCCCCGCACCAGACGATGCTACCAGTGTCAGAGACAAACACATAAAATGGCGATGCCAGTCCGATGCAGCATTCTGGGCGAACTTCTGTCACGATTCACGAGGTGTCTAGTCGAAACGCGCGAAGCCGAGGGCACGGAAGGACTGACTGCTGCGCCCGCCGCGAAACTCCTCGAGCGCTGGAAACCGAGCCGGATTGGCCGGCGCTCTGGACAATTTTTTTACGAAAGATCTTGAAAATTGGTTGAAGGTTGCCGAAATCGAGATTTGTGCTTCTTGTTATTCCGCCGTGTTTTTTTATTGCGCTGGGTGCGTTGTTTTTGGGTTCGGGGAATGCGTTTGTCTTTGTTTAATGCAGTGAGTGAGACGGAAATAGACGTACTGCATACAATTTTGGCATGCGACTGAAGTTCGAGACGTTTGAAACTTTCGCGCGCGACGCTTGGTTAGGAATTGCGGAACTATTTACAAAATGTTGATTTGAGAACCGAATAATTAATTGTGATTGTTATTTCGGACTGTAACAGTGTATTTCGTACTCTGAAATGTTTTTTACAGCCTGAAATAATCATCACAATTGATTCTTTGGTTTTTCTTATCCCGCTATTTCTCATGAAGCGTCGCGCGCGAAAGTAACGCTACCGGCTACGAATTGCTACGAACTTCAGTTCAGTATTTGACAGATGGGGATAGTTTATAACCTCACTTTTTCGTCGCGTAATCTGAAAAAACCAAGGAGAATGTTTTTCGTTAGTAAATATGGTTGCACCGTGAAAAGCGTGCAGTGAATCGAAGGACGGAATTAAAAAGAATGTCGGTTATAGACGATAAAGTCGTCGCCGGAGCTAAAGACCCGAATATTGTCAAGGAAGACCCGATTGTCGCTCTAACGGTCCGAGAAACTGGTTTTTTATCGTTTTTTATTACCGAAAATCGTAAAAATTACCAATATGTTTTGTTTATATCGATAATTCTTTTTGTTTCGCAGGAAAAAGTCAAATCCCTGTACATTTATCGAGACCATTATTTCGAGAACCACGAAATCGAGGATGCGGTAAATAAAACTCAGGATGTCGAGCAAGAGATGAAAGAAACGCTGGTGAAATTCGACGAGTGCCAAGGATACGAAATCGACGGCTCGAGGGCAAAATATTACTATCTAAAAGGAAAAACTTTGAACGTCCTCGAACGTTACATACCCCAAGCGGAAGAATTGCTGAGCAAATCCGTAAAACTCGACCCGAAATTCATAGAGGCTTGGAACGAGCTAGGGGAGTGCTACTGGAAAAATGGGGACATTATTCAGGCCAAAAACTGTTTCTCCGGGGCCTTGCTTCATGTAATTGCCAAAACTCAATCAATCGAACATTTGTCATTGTTTTGTTATTAAAGAAATTGATTTTTGTAGGCGAGGAACAAAGTTTCTTTGCGAAACTTGTCGATGGTATTGAGACAAGAGCCAACGTCGACTTACGAAGAAAGAGCAAACAATATTAAACAAGGAATCGAATACGCCAAGGAAGCCGTGAGCCTCGACGCTTCCGACGGCGTGTCCTGGGCCATTTTGGGGAACGCGCACATGTCGTCCTTTTTCACGCTTCAACAAAACCCTGTAACTCTGCGTCATTGCATGTCGGCGTATTTACAAGCTGCAAGTGTCGCGTTTTTTCCAAAGTATGATTCCAAAACTGTGTCATCCGTTTCTAATGCTGTTTCCTTTATTTTAGGAAAAGGATGTCGTCGCTAGAAGTAATCCGGATTTATTTTATAATAAAGCAGTAGTGAGTAAACCATTCTCTCGTTGATTATTCAATCAACAATCGTAGAAAGCAGTAATTAATCAACATTAAAAAACAGGTTTTGAAGTATCAGGAGAAGTATCAATTGGCGCTCGAGTGTCTGCAACAGTCGATTTCGTTGGACCCCACTTGGGACTTTCCCAGGACAAAACTCGAGTCTTTGCTGAAGTACCTCAAGGACGTTCAAACCGCGTACGATACCAGAGGAAAAATTAAACCCAAAAAACTGCAACACATGTTACAGGTACTTTGGAAGTCCCTTTACGTCGACGAATCTTTGTTTCGAATGAAATTGCAGGGTTTGGACGTTAAACACTTGGGACCGTACATGGGAGGAACGTACACTTCGGGAAGTCAAACGATGAAATTGGAGCTAACGAAGCTCGCGGATTTAGTGCCTGGATTAAACGTGGAAAAAGTGGTCTTGGGAAAAGTCGTTTCTTGGATTCCTGAACCCGATTATATCCCATTGTGAGGACAATTTCTTGGCGCTTGTTTTCTTGGACATTTTTTTAACTAAAATTTTTTCCAGCACGTTTT
>JABFQM010002834.1:0-13626 GCA_022816865.1 Zelostemma sp. ZL-2020
ATAAACATTTTTCTTTTAAAAAACTGTTAAAATTTTCAATTGTTCGTCACGAGCATTTTTGTACAATTTTTTCACTCGCGTATTTTTTTTCATGAAGAAGAAGATATTGTTGAATAAATTATACCCAAATATTGAACGTAATTAATTATGCTGCATTATAAAAATTTTTTCAATTCGCCCTTGCATTAAAGTATCGATCCAGTTTAAACATATCGTTGGAGTCTCATTCATCTTCCTACAATTCGTTCAACGTCGCATGATCAATTTTGAAGAACCAATTTTTTGTTTTATCATTAATTTCTGTCCCGACATTTTTCACGGAACATGGCAACTTGAAACGAGCACGAAATCTTGACCGATAACGCGGAGGTTTTGATACGGTCGTAATTGCGGTCGCGCTTAGCAGCGAAATCGCGATATCAAAGTTCATGTATGATTCAAAGATAACATCGGAGTTCCCCGGCGCGTTGCGGTCGATTGTCCTTGGGCCCGGGCATGTTCACCGCGCCGACTTTTCGTTTATCGCTCGTAACTGTCGAGCGGGGCAACCTTCCGATACGTCTGCGACTTTCTCTCGAACTTTGTAACGCCGTTTGATACGATCTTTGGCACTTTTCAGCTTCACTTTCCACTGGAACTTGCGTCATTAAATCCAGCGGAGCGTATCTGATTTCGACGAGCTCTAGTTTACGACCGAAAGACTAGACAAACCGGACGAACAAAGCATTCGTAACAAGGCCAACAACGCCTGGGTCCGGTTACACGTTAGAATTATTTACGCGGTGGAATATGCAATATTTGAAAATACGCTGATTGGCATGGCCGATCCTTTGATTGACCTTTGAATCCTCTCTCTTCTGGTCAATTAATGGCCTGCGACCCTGCTCGTAGCCGCAGTCACCGAACACGGCTCAATAGCGAAGGTCCCCTGTATTTGACGAACTACGAAGCCCTAGAAGCATCGATGATGCGCACTCGATACGTCAATGCGTTCAACATTCAGGGAGTCTCTTTGTGCCAACTATTTCGCAACTACTACATTACGTGTTCATCGGACGAGAGCAAATTCTGTGAAGATTCCTACGGGACCGGGAGTCACCATTGTTCCTGTTTTTTTCTTCTTCCATTGTGTTCAGCTCTCAACCATTTTACTATTTCATGTTCATTTAGTTCAAAATCTCTCGCCCTTCGGTGTACAGGGCGCCCCCGACATTGAATCTGTACAATACTTGAATATCAGAAGAAATTACGAAGCTATTTTGAAATTATCCAACAAGGATTTAATATACAGTCCACTCCTGAACACATTGTTTCACGCGCATTCGGCGCTGGTTCGAATTTTGGATCGAAAAATTACGCTTCTGGAGAGGCATTTTTGTGCTGGGTATCTATGTAATGAATTTATTAAATTGCCTTGTATCCACGTGTCGATGGTGCTGAACTCTCATGAGAAGCGTTACCTTGTCCTGAATTTAACCCTCTTTTCATATCATGCAATGACACCAATTTCACTTTCGAGCCTATTTTATAAAGTGCTTGAATCGGGACGATTACAAATTTATGATGCGGGAAAACTAAACGGTTTTGTTTACTCGTGTAATTGTTCCGTTTCACGTGCGATTCGTCATATCGTAGTTGTTTGAAAAAACAATCGTGTCAAACATTTGCTGTTGCGTCGAATGTTTTTCGAAACTATCGAGGTTAAGTGAACACTAATTTCATTAAATTTTGATAGCGGGAAAAGCAATTAATTTATTAGCGACTTCCTTATCGTTGTTTCGGAAAGTTTCGAAATGCGGCGGTGAAAAAATGGGATAAGAAGGTGATGTATCTAGCCCGAGATCAGAGAAAAAAGTGGGAAAAGAGAAGGGCACGATAACGAGGGATCTTGAAGTTACGGACTGTTTACGTTGATGAAACAAATCTCGAGAAATGTTTCGCGGCGACGAAGCCGCGAGAGAAATTCGAGTAGTTCATTATTTCATTCGATTACGAACTCGGAATAAATGAATTAATAAACAAACAACAAGTTTTTTATAGCGTTTTATGGCGATGCGAGTTATTGCTTCGGTATATTGGCCTGTAAGTATGCCTTGAGAAAAAAAGTAAAGAGTACAACCTGACGTTCGACTTAACCGGGTGTACGTGGCCAATAAAAGTTCGCTTTCGACATGAACATACTTCGAACACGAATTCGCCGTGTTCGTTTTATCGCCGGCACTAGAAACGTCGTTATTTCATTCCGTTTTTGTCATTTGTTCAAAACGCAATTAAAATAATTCGCATGTTCTGCTCCACTTACACTTTTTTATTGTGTGTATCCGCTAAAAATGCAATCATAACTGTTGAAAATTAACGGTTTCTAAAAATTAAAATGTTGAAAAAATGACTCGATGTTTATCCCAGTCTCAGCTGTAAATTTCACACCTTTGTTTTCTCTCCTGCATTTTTGCGAAGAAAATTTAGCGTAGATCTTGATAAGGAGCGGAAGTCGGGAATAAAATTATCCAAGTGCCTTTCATGTTTCCTTGCAAGATTTTTTGACCTAACTTTTGCGACGCGTATTATTCGTTTTCTTGTCGGCATTGGAAACATCTTTGTTTCATCGCGTTTCCACTGTTTCCCAGGGACACAATTTACGTGGGATTCGAAGATGTAAATAGTAAAAAGACGAATGCGAAGACGCCTCAAAGGCACGAATTTCCGCTCGAATCGATAACTCTGGAAGAATATTCGTAGCTTGTTTGCCGCGGCGACGATTTAAAGCGAATAAATAATTGTTTCGCGACAATCCCGCAGCTTGTCAAGACTGTCTTACCTAGTTACGCACAGTTGGTTGACCGCGTTACCGTCCGTTGGCCTCGTTCACTAATCCGCTTTATCACCACGCGAATCCCGTCTTTCTCATCAAATCACGTTTTCATCGTTCATTAAATTAGTATTTACTAATTTTCATCGTAGAAATGAACGGAGCAATGGAAATGCACATTTTTCGGGCATTTCCGGGCGAAATTAGGACGCGGCGAGCTTACGTGGCTCGACATTATACGAACGTGATTCCGCAAGCATTACGTGCTTTACTTTCCGCGACATCGATTGCCAGCAACGAGCGGAAGCTCGACCCTTTCGTCTTCGGTGAAAGATAACCGAGCGTAAATCATGATACGCGTTTGCGCGATCGAGCGGCAATTCCGAAAGTACGGTATTTCACGATCGGGAAAAAAAGCGCAATGAACCCTCGAAATCCGAGCTTCATTCTCGCCGGTGACAAATGGAAACGCTGCTCGTGACGTTTTTGTCGCGATCGGGCCACACTTCGCGGTATTGAATCGTGGAAATGACGGCGATTCCGGATCATGAAAAAAATCGGTTCCATCAGGCGCTGTCGCAATTTTTGATACGAATTGCGAAACGTGACGGAGGAGAAAATTCGAGCTCTTTCTTGTGAGACTTTGCATTTCGTTTCACTCCGGTGGAAATGTTAAAAGTGAAACTGTTGAAGTAACTGATTGCTGGGTAATAGCTAGGCAATTGCAGTGTTTCCATGTCTATCGAGTTGTAATCTGTAATCAACGTTTTTGCGAGTGAAAAATGAAAAGTCTCCGTCAGTGTCGGTGTTTAACGGTCAATGGGGTAGAACATAAAAGTGCATGGCGTCGCTATGGAGATGTTTTCCGCTTTATTCTTGGATTCGGATCGCGATAAAAATTTGCAATTCAATTTAATTGCCGAGACATTTTACTCGATAAACGGGAGAATTATTCCGTTTGGAATATTTCTTTTCCTTTGAAACTTTGATGCGCTCGAAGATTCGGAAAATGTTTTCGATTCATCGAGTTAATTAGTTCCGAAACTGCGAAGATTTCCACTAAAATGCTCGACTTTGCATTTAACTGGTACGAACTTTTTGTAGCCGAGTTCATAAATTTGGCAATTATGAGTTGAACTTGGCAATAGGATTATGAGACTTTGCATGGTAATTTTCCGTACTGCAAATTACAATGATCCAGTTTTCGCAGTGAAAATCGTCGAATTTGTAACAATAATAAGAACCGACGAAATTCTTTCTTCTTCATGAAAAAAGCAAAATTGTGGTTTCGGGAATGCGGGAATGAAACAAAATGAAACGAGGAAAGATCAAAAAGAGCGGTTTAATTTGAAACGCTGTAAATTTACCGAATTTCCCCTCAGCGTTCCCGGGTAATATAACTTTTCATAAACTCCTGGCCATGCAATTGAAATTTTGAGTGGCTAAACTCCGGAATCCTTCGTGTGTCGGGAATGAAATTGTATATATTTTCGACCCCTTTAATGAAGGAATGTATAATTAATCAGAGTTGTATAAAAAAATTGAATCGGCGAAAAGTTATTGCGAGCGGGGCATCAGCTACCGAGTTACTGCATCGGCCGTATTTTCACGTTAGAGGACAGACATGGTCAATGACCGTCAAAGGACCGGCATATATACTACGTATTATCCCACGCATATGAAACAACGCTCAAAGACTCGCTTCGCAAGCGCTTTCACAATGCGATTCTCGGTGGTTTCTGCTGTCACAAACACGCTGGCATTATGATGTAACCGTTTCATTGTTTCAAAAGTACAATATCTCTGAAAATAGTGCATACAACATATTCCGTTTTTTCCATATTCGAATAATTATCCGACGTTTTCCAGCGTTACATTTCTACCCCTAATAAAAACGGCAGCTTTAATACCGCGCTTGAAAAATATTAATGATCGAATCGAAAGCGCTTTATTCCTCTCGGAACAGCGCGCGCGAAAAGTATGTGCCCCGGCTATAAAATATTTTTTGCGATGCTCGTCCTTGCTACGATGTTTCCCAGCGTTTTACGGGCGCCATAAGTCAGAAACTCACAAATAATACATTTTTCACGAGGTTCTAAAAGTTCAATCCTTTACGAACTCCTTAATTTCTTTTCGGGCTTTTTACATTTGTTCAATGTCGTTTTTTTGCGAGATTAATTGTCTTTCGATGAAATTGCGGTTTCAATTTGATATCATTCGGTCGGAGCGCAATGAAAAGAATCGTTTCAATCAACAAACAGCTCTCAGAACAATGGATTGCACGCTGATTCGAAAATTCGTGATTAAACTTTTGACTTAATGCAATCACCGTTATTTTATATCAACCCGGGATTAAAGCGAAAACTCGGTCGTGTATAAATGACATACTTTGAATCGAAAACGAGGATAATCCGCAGCTTGCTCGTTTGTCCGAGTGATGCTTTTTAATTAAATTATTAACAAAGAAATTCATTAAAGATTCAAAAGGAAATTGAAGGAGATAAAAAGGTTCTTTAATTGAAATGGCCGGGTTAAAATAATTACAGTCTTTTAGCTCCTCGTGATATTATCATTAAGACTCGATTAATTTTTTGTACTTCCGATGATTAAATAATCGCTTCTTCGTACACTTCGACGTGTTTTATGTCGAAGTAGAACTTCCGCGATTAAAATATTGTTGGAAACATTAGGAAATTGGAGTTTTGAAGAACAAACTAATGACGAGAGCGTGCTTCTTTTTTAAAACGCGGCTTTGAAATTTTTCATAACCGAATAAGTGTTGTACTTTATAAAACTGTAAATCACAAAAGTCAGCATTTTTCTGATTCTTTTCTTTCCCAGGCTGCTTTTTTCGTCTCGACAAATGCTTTGATAAAATTCTCTTTATGATATTTACTTTTCACTTTGAAAAAACGAAAAGTCGTTCGTTTTTCCTCCCAAGAACGAAAACAATTACTGTTTTCTTTGAGCTTTTGAAGCGTTGCGCAATTAATTTCTTTTCGGCTCGAAGAAATGTCCGCCGAGCGCTGATTTCCGCGGCATCACGGGGAAGACGAGAATATCCTCGGTTTTACTGAAAATTTCTCTCGATTATGAAAGCGATTAAGTATGAATTAATACTTGGAGAAGCGGAAAATACCGGTGGAACACGGAAGCGACGATGCCGCGGCGTGTATCACCGAGCTCTGGCCGTGTTCCTTCGGTTGCTCTCCCGGAGGAGCGAGTGCTCGTAATACATTCACCGGGCAACGTGCCAGTGGCCGATCCACGTTGGTCTTGTGCTCTCACATCACCAAGAAACATTGACTCGCAACCCGACAGTTCACCGAAATGTGGGTCGATGACGATCGCCCACGCTTATTCCCGGATCTTCCACATCATCTTCTTTTCCTCCCATTTTTCAAAATTAAATTCATTTTTCGAAGATCACACTTTTCTCGACGTCAACATTTTTATAATTAGTCCATTTCCAGCATTTTCCGCTGTCGATTACAAAAAGAAAAACCAAGGGCGTTAATTGCTTCGATTCAGAGTTTTCCGAGTGCTTAATCGAGCTGTTTTATCGGCGCTTTTTCAAAGGTATAAAAATATTTCCGCATGGTTGAGCGTGTACATCGCGCATGTGACTTTAATTCAGCGCGCAAATGATGCCGTAAGATTTATAGGCTGTGTTATGACCTTACGCTTTCAGTAAGGAAACTGAAAACAATACATAAAGTTTATATGTGACGTACATCGCATCACCCGACTTTGTGAATAGAATTGATGCACTATAAATTTGCACGCGAAACAACTTTTGACATGCAAATTTTCGGCATCTGTTTTGTTTTGTAAAACATCGCATTTTTTTGTAAAAAGCTGGGATAAAGAATTTATCAAAGAGTGTAAAGACAAAGGGATTTCGCGCACAAATGCACCATGCATTTTATTTGATTTCTCGTGTCCTTTTGCGCTCAAATTCTTTTTGCTTCGATAAAAGAATTGAATTTGAATTATGGTTAATTAAATGATAAAAGTGATCGCGAAGCTGTGATATGAAAGCCAATCAGGGTTGGAATTTGGACGCCCGGGCTTGATTGGCTTGTTTCTACCCCATCGAAATAGCTCGCGCGTTACTTCTAACGCATCAAAAGGGGAATAACGCGTCGCAAACAAGCAAACGTATCGTAGACGAAATTACCAGACTGCAAATTTAATGATCGTTGATTCGGAATTGCCCGGCGAAAGCGCGAGCTTAGCCCAAACTTTGCAGTTTGTTTATTATAGTCACCTTCATTTCCAACTGCCTTAACTTGTTACGACGTGCGTTACGTAACGCGTTTGTGTCTCGCTAAATCAATTATTTCTACATAAAACGGACCAGTCGAATAAGCCAGTCCGTCAGAAGTAATTTCCGCCAAGCGGGGCTCGGTGTAAAGGCTTTAGACAAGGTCTCAGATGAACCCCTAAAAGCTCCCGTTGTCGCTGTTCTCACGGTCGTGCCTCGCGAAATATTGGAATCGTTCCTAGCTTTCCTTTGCTGAAAAATCGCCATTTATTTATTTATATTTCGAACTCAACGGGTTAATGAAGAAGAGGGAAAATATTTGCGTTTGATGGAATTTGATACCGTCCTTTTGAAAGGATTACGAAGTAAAGTTTCAAAGTAGAAGTAATCGTTACATCGCATGACGTATTTTGATAACTTTATATTTCCCTTTAATTTGCTAAAAGTTGCGAGTCATCAGCGTTGTTATTTTTAACGACCTCACTCGTTAAAGCAGCTTTTGAAATTACGAAGCAGCGAAATATCGAAACTTGATGAATTCGGAATAGAAAAGAATGTTACTTTTGGCTCGCGTTTGTTTATTCTCGAGAGAACTTTATTAATTCCTCCGCGTTATCGAGAGTACATATAATGTTTTATGCGCGCGTCGACCGGTAACAACCGCGACGGTTTGTACAGGAAACAGGATTTAAGCGCGTAATTTATCATCCCGCGTACTCCAAGTCTTGTCTGGCGCGTGATTTATCGCCAGATTCTGCATAATCGAGTCGGCATTTGGAAAAACCGATGTTTTAATTCAAGGTATCCTCGAAAGAAGTGTTCCACTCGCGGGAAAATTCTTCTCGAGCCGGAAAGAACAAAGGAATCGAGAAGAATTTGGAATTCCAATAAGTTCCTCGGCTCTTTTCGGATTGCACGGTTCAATCGCGAGGCGCAAAGCGCGACAAGCGGCAAGTGAAAAATGGCCAATTTCAAGCGTCTTAGAAAACGGGATAGAAAGCGAAGTACGCGGTAGCCTGGCTTCCACCCAAATTTCTCATCCCCGTGTTTGTACGACCTTCGGTCGATATACGGAATGGACGAAGCAACGCCTCAACCGCCGTTCCACGCTTACTTTTTTCCTCGGCCTTCCAACTTTGAAACATTATTTTACCCCGACAAAGTTCCGCCCGCTTTTATTCCTGCCATGCTTTTTATGAACGTTTTAAAATTCCCTCTTTAATTACTTGCACCGCGCGCGAGCCCGAATGAAGGGTACGTAATTTAAAATATTGTTACGACATCCGTTTACCGAAAGCCGCTTTCGAGCCTTTTCGCTTCGTTTTATTAATGAAATCATTCTCCGCGTTTCGAGTAGATTTCGCGGCGTAAAGATGCAGACAAAAGTGCTTTGGATCGTTGAATGTATCCCAACGGCGCATTAGGCATGAGCGTTGAGTGCGCGCGGCCTTTTATCCACGAATTATTGAGCAATAAAGGGACGTTGAATGAAACGCCGTATTGACTCGGGAATGGAGCAATTTTCTTGTAATCGGAGGCCGCCGTGAAAAATATGACATTTCCGCGTGATGAAACGTACCATTGTATTATTTTACGAGGAACGTCGCGAGATCTTGGCATTTGTTCAGAGTTCTTTTTATGGATTTTTACCCTTTGTTACAAATTTGAGGAATTTATCGGGAAGGAATTCTAGTTATGAAGAGAAACTTTTTCTCCTTTCGTTACACAATGCATGACTTGGGAATACATCCTGGAAGCGCTGCATCGCCAACGAAATCCCAAGTTGTAAATATGAACCCGACATCTGTCACTGCTGGTTACAAGGCTGAAATTACCAAGTTTGCTGGGGTTGAGCTTCGAAGACCGTGGCTATTTATTATAAAGCTTCGTCGATTTTGTTCACGAGATTCTCGTAATAATCGCGGAAATGTCGATTGGCTGACTACACGCGCGCCACGTCTACTTACTGTCGCGTCTGATCGGTTTTGTCTGTCACTACTTGCTCCGCCCTGCGAGTAGTACTCGTCGTTTAAGGTCAGACTTCAATCCACGAGGGATGTCGAGTCGACACTTCGGGTTTTTATCGTCGCTTAAATCCCGGAAGAAAACCTTTGTCGATTAAAGCCGGCTTATTCCGCAGATCGCGTTTAATCGCGCAATTGTTGCGCGATGAAAAAAAAAATGTCCTTTCGAGAGATCGCGTCGTGATTTATTGCGTTTCCTCGGGTTGAGAAAAACGATTTCGTAAAGCACGCGACGTACCGTAATCTCGAAATGATAGTTTGTGCTCGGAAATTGATACTGCAGACTTTTTTATTTAGGAAATGTTATAAATTTTTAATACCGCGCTCGACTTTATCCAACGACGAATCAAGGACTGGTAATGAAAGTACGGAAACTGCTATTACCCTTTTCATTCCGATTAAACCGGGCACATTTAATCAACGCAAGCCAACGCCGCGCTCGGAAAATATTCGACGTCGATAATTTAATTAATCCCACGCAATTCAAAGCGTTCGGGGCTGGTCCTTATGTTTTCGCGCGACCCTCGTATCTTTCTTTCGTATATCGCTTGGGGTGACTCGAGAAATATGGTTAACCTAGCGAAAGATATTAGATTCTCCCTCGTCCCGAGGGAATAAAAGCGTATCCCTGAAAGCAAAGCTACTTTCGAACGGATCGAATCCCGAAACCTTTAATAGAACAATTAGTTTTGCAACGCAGAAAACCTTCAGTTCTTTTCCAAGGTCGAACTAAGGGTTGAAAATCGTAATTTCATCGAAACACGTGATTTTCCAGTTGTTTCAGACTTCCCCCAAAGATATTGAGAACGTTTCGTCTTTTCGCGTGTTTCGTGATTTATTTTCCGATCGATCTTATCGGCGTGACGTGCCTTGTCATTAAGCGAAAGTTATAGGGGCGAAGGATGGCGTGACTTTCCGAAACTTTGGGGCGCGGAGAACGAGGAGTCGACGTCTGCACGCGAATGTGCAAGCTCACGCACTCTCCCGAGTCCGGGCATTCGCGACTGCATGTTTCTGCGTCCGTACCGCGAATACTGTTGACCCGGCTACGTGGGTATGCCATTATTGCCGATAACCACCCTCTCCCTCGTACACAACATCCCATAAGTTCGGATTAGCGTCGCTGTGCGGGAGCTCGGTCGATATTTACGCGAGGCCGATCTTGTTCTTCCATTTTTTAACGATCTATTTTTCTTAACGAGAAAAAATGGACTTTGCGAAACCGCGAACTTAAGCTCTCGAGGAAAAAGCTTTTATCCGGGAGTGTTTTTTCCATTTTTCAACACTTCAAATGTTGGAACATCACGGCGGTGTTTGAAGAGGTTAAATTATTCAATAGACGTTCGGTAAAAAGCGACGCGTGTGTACAGCAATGCAAATCTTCCAGAGTTTCTTGCGAGGCGTTCAAATATGAAAAATAACTCACAGTTTTCCTCCGGCTTTTTCTTTTTTTCTTGGCCTTTTCCCGAATCCCGGGAAGTGGGGTTTTTTTTTCACGCGGAAGTCATTAGTTTATAAATGCAATTTGAAGCATGAGAGAATTCGAATCAATGCTAAGGTCATGCGAGTAGAGAAGTGCATCCTCTCTCATAAAGTTCTCGAAAATTAATGCCGCTATTAAATTTCAACCGAAGTAATTAAAACCAACTCGTTTCGAGCGAAATGGATGAGACTTGATTTCGAATTGAGTTCCCGAGTTGTTTATTATGTTTATCCGCGAAATGTTCTTGAAATTATGAATACGCGCTACCCGATTCCACTTTTTTGGGAATAATGTTAAATTTTATGCGAAATTTAAACGATTCGCATCGTGATTGACATTCCGACATTATTTTATCGCGGTGCAAAAGTGGATAAGTCACAAACACACGCACTATTTTTCGTCTTTTTGTCTCGTAGCGGAAAACATGAAAAAATGAAGTTCGCTAGTTAGCACGTTCCGAAGATAAATTACTCGGGTGAATTCATGCTGCGGTTATCAATTGATACGCGCAATGAAATATTAACACAGCGAGCATAGTTGCGCAATTTTAGATTCCACTTTTTCCTTCTCGACCGCTATTTTTTTTCACAATGGAAAAACGGTGATTATTTCACCCACGATTCAGTTCCGATTGATCGAGCATCGTTTATTATTTTAATGGTTTTAATTGGCCGGTGCGATGCACCTTCCGTAATTAGCGAATCCGATTGTATAATAAGCGCAATTGATTATATGCGCTTGAAGTATTTATGCAGATGACACGGCGGTTTGCGAAAATGACAGTTAATTCTATGAAACGAGAAACCGATATTACATCGGCACACGAGGACATATTGTTACTGACGTTTTGGCATAAATTACGGCCGTTTTATTCCCATCGAAAATCGCATCAGCTTAATAATTATCATTTCCAAGCACGTTCAGCTCGCTTATTTTGCATATTTCGGCACGAATGTTTGAACGTCAAAATCGCAAGTCAATTTCGGCAGGGGAGCAATATTTCCACCAAAAAACGCGTTCCAGTCTTCCTTGAACGCCGCGATTCCAAGTTTGTTTTTGCAGAAAATGTAAAAGCGCCATCGATTTTGCCCATAAAATTGCGCATCCGCGTACTTTTTCGATGGAAAAGCTTCGAGAATAGTAATGGAAAAAAGGCCTCGTTTTCATCAGCGCGTTGTTTCTCTCGGTCCTCGGCGTTTCGTCGGTCGTCGAGGCGCTTAATGCACCTTGCGTTCTCATTTCAGGCTCGCTCGTTCTCCCGCGTAACAAGAAGCCCATTTTATTTGCCCCTTCGCGGGCGCCCCTGTAACTGCCGAGGACCCATATGCATTCGCAACGCCAGATCTCGCTCTCCGCCTCGTAATCTTTCCGCCCCGGCATCCAGAAAAGTAATGGCGAGAACATTTGTACGCGTGCTTTATATATAGATATACGGGGCGTGCCCGAACATCCCTCGGCTGCGATATTTATTGTAGGGCAACTGGCGCGTTAGCATCCCCTTTTTTCCGTGACGCTGTCATTACACGATCCCCGGGCAAAAAATCCACTCGTTATCACCGGGGGACGCTTTTTCCCGAGATTTATTTCGGGTTTTAATGAAAAATTTGTCCGTGCCCGAAATTCAGGGGAGGATCCACGATTTTGCCGTAATTGTTTACTGTTTTATATTCCGATGTTTTTATGAAAGTTGGGGAGAAAACACTTTTCCGGTGTCGCTTTTCATTTGGGAAAGATTGTAATTTAAATGCTAAGCAAGTTTATTTTGGAAAAGCCTCGTTTTATTACTTTGGAATGAGTTGTTTTTGTGGGTTTTTGGAGGAAGTTTGAAGAACGTGATTTTTACAGCATGAAACTGCAACCTTCTCGAAACAAATCAACGAGCTCGTCACGTTCTCAATTAAACATCCAATTTACTCGGCAATTACGGGAGCATTTAAGATGCAATGTTTCTCATTACAATTCAGAGTGAAAATTGAGATATTTGGGACGGCGCCAAACAAGATACTGCTTGTTCTTTGAATTAAACGATACAGTAATTTTCCTCGCGCGTAATTGACGTGTACAAATTAGGCGAAGGGTGAACGAAATGAACGTGTCATGATCCGGAAATTGATATTCTATTGGCTGGGTGCTCGTTAAAGCAGTTCTACGCGGAAATCCTTTGGACCACAGAACTTTGTTTCATCACCGAAGCTTTCGGAAAGCCGCTGTTTCTCCAAGAACCAACGCGAGCTTTTGCGGAATTTCGAACCGCTGTTGAATCTCATTTACTCGCATTTTATCGCTCTTAATCTCTTTTTTCCTGTTTGCTTCCATTCGGGGGCTGAGCTCTCCCCGAAAAAAAGCGGATTAACATTTTACGGTGAAAGCGCGTCGCAGGAATTATGAGTGGACAACAAAAACAGTAGCTGATCATATAAAATTGACGAATGGAAATGGAAAAAATCCTCGACGGTTTCAGTTTGCATGAATATGGAAACGAGCTCTAATAGTCTTATTTGCCTAACATGTTGTCAGTTTAGTCACGCAGCGTGTGTCTCTGGTAACACAGTTCGAGTCCGGGAAGTTACGGTCATAAACTGAAATTTATTTCGCAACTTTTGACAGCCTTTCGCTTTAACTCGGCAGATTTACGAGGCCCGTGCTTACATTTTAATTCGGCTAATTTCAAATCGAGCGGGCCGCCCTCGACAAATTTTCATTACGAGGATTTTTCCCGCGGAGAGAAAACGTTTCGCGAAGAATTTCCAAGAAACTTTTTTTCGCGTCGATAAACTTCTCAACTTTTAGCCTCGGGAGCACCGGGCTTCTGGTGGGGGGGGGGGGGACTCTCGCTATGTCTTGTGTTTTTTATTACATTTTCTCATTAATTCTGTACATATTAACGACAGTTGATAGTTTTAGCTAAATATTAGACTAGATATTTAAGAGAGTATATAGTAATTACAGTGGATAGTTATTACAGTGGATATTAATGACAGGGGATAGTTATTACAGTGGACACTAATAACAGTGGATAGTAATAACAGGGGATAGTAATGAC
>JABFQM010002835.1:0-13624 GCA_022816865.1 Zelostemma sp. ZL-2020
AGAAGGGGAAGGGAGGGTACGGAAAACGAGAGAGAGAGAGAGAGAGAAAGAGTTCGATTGGCCGTTCATGCGTGTGTGGCATGCCCGTATTTCAATTGAGAGGGCCGAAAGTCGAATGCCGGTGAACGCGAGCGAGACAGGACTCTCTCGGGAGGAAGGTTGC
Source organism: Zelostemma sp. ZL-2020 (assembly GCA_022816865.1). NCBI lineage: Eukaryota > Metazoa > Arthropoda > Insecta > Hymenoptera > Platygastridae > Zelostemma > Zelostemma sp. ZL-2020. The sequence goes on from JABFQM010002835.1 coordinate 164, forward strand.
AGGGCCGACAGGAGTCTGCAGAAGAAGAAAGAGGGCGAGGAAGAAGGGCGGGGGGGGAGGGGGGAGGAGGAGGTTAAGAAGAAGAAGAAGAGGAAGAAGAAAATGAAGAAGAAGACGAAGGAGAAGAGACACGACGAGTTACGTACGTGTACGGTGTATTCAGGGATGTGTGTGAGGGTGTCGGGTCGTAGACCACGAACCGAGCCGGTCCGCTCGGAGCGCCCAACCGGTCAGGCAACTTTTTAACGAGCAGCCGCCGCGCCGCGCGATTCTGCGCGAGAGGAAAGCCAAGAGTGCCTATACTCCTTGGCCGAGGTATCTTTTGCAGCAGCGAAAAGTAAAATCCAACGAAATTCGTGACCCCCGCGGCGAGATCGCCTCGGCCCTTGACGATTCCCTGACTTTTCGTCTCTTTTCCTTCACCCCTCGTACCGCCCTTGCGAATTTCATTGAAGATTCCACGGGACGAAAAGCACTTTGACCGTAAAAGAGGCGGCGGCAGTCTCGTTGACCCTCTCGAACGCGCGATATTTTTCATCGCTTGAAATTCATCTCGGGAACGAGGATACCGCTTCGAGATATTGATATACTTCTTAATAAGGGTCATTCGCTTTTATTGACGATAAAGTGGCTGCCAATCGAAGCGCTAGTAATAATCAGTCGAGTCGCTTGGAATATAACGGGACGTTTCTGATGAGACGTCGATTTCGCGATACTATTTTATGAAATTTAATACCTCGGGGAAACTGGGCCAAATTGCAAATCGCATGGAGAAAAACTGCGGCTACGTTTCCAGTGGCTGAGTCGGAACGCGGAATTGATCGGTCATAAAGTTTTACAAACGCCACAAAAACTCGGTGGAGTAGATTTTTGTCGGAATATTGGAAACATTTTGTTACGAGTCGAAGCCGAGATTACTCGAGCTAAATCGTCAGTGATTCAGCCGAGAAAGTCAGTCCCGGGGAAGACAAAGTTTAATACTTTTTGTTATTCATAGCTGTTCGTACCCTATTCATTTTATGATATCTACGAGACTATTTCACTTGTAGCTAGAGAACCCGGAATCATAATTAGATCTACATAATATCTATATCAAAAGTTTTCTAAAATTGATGCTGAAAACTTCTCAAATACAGTCAAAGTTTCGTAACGTGAAATTATTCTTCCTGAAATGCTCGGGCATATTAACGCTGCGCCGTAACGGAACATAAAGCTGATCGGAAATTATTTCAGCACGTATGAAATTTAAAAGGTAATTTGAGGAAATAAAAGAGACACGCGTAGATTTAATGTAGCAGGGGCGATAAATAAAAGTTAATTTGAAATGCAAAAATGCCGAGCGTTTTAAAATTCAGTCAACATAGCATGTAGGATAAAAAATATCGGCCCCATTTACTTCTCCGGGCGATTTTTCACAAGTCCCCACACATCAAAGTGTAATCCTCGAAATCCGAAGAGATTCAACCATTTAGGAGGCAATCAGGGAAGATAATTTTTCGTCGGATCGCCTGAGAAAGCTCTTCCTTATATATCTCCCGGTGTATAGCGCCGTCTGCAGCGGTAGTTAACTATTACTTTTAATCAAATCGACAAGATATAATCCGAGAAGTCCGCATGAGTGTGCCTGACGTGCATTCTAATGACACGACACCGCGATGAAAATAAGCGAGTCCCCGAGAAGTTCATATTCTACATTTCTTTACAAAAAGAGAATCGCGCCAGTTGAAACGACTGTCAAGGGAGCTTAAACTTTGGCGCACTTCGCATTACATTTTCTCAAGTAATTCCTCATGTTTTCCACGATCGTATTCGCGGCACGCGTTTTGTCAGGCAAATTCAACATTTCACGACAAAGTTCGTCAAATTCAATGTTGGCAAAAAAGTGCGCGCTGCATCTCAATACAGAAATGCTGTAACGCCGCCGCGGTTTGTTGCGAAAAATATCGTGTTTCTCCTCGACTTTTTGACTTTTCATTTACATAATTAACGGCACGGTCGATTACACTGTTTGCTTTTTTTGTATTAATTTTAATAATTTAATCATGTATTCATAAAAATTATATAATTATAAGAATACATTCAGTAACTTGATATATATTGCATTTAACAGGCTCTGTTTATTAAATTTCGTAGAAAGATTGTATGCTTTGACTGTGTACTAAGGTAAATGTCCCAGTAATGGACCATGTCCCGTGATTATTATCAACTTTTTCTACAAAATAAAAAGCTGTCGTTTCGGACAACACTCGTAGTTAAAAATAATTTTCAATTTTAATCGTAATCACGTAATCAAAAAACTAGTTAAAACTGTACAAAAACAAAAAATGCAACTTGTTTTCAAGAGAATTCTACATTGTTTACGAAAAGAACAGAATCTAAAAAGTCATTTTTCACTTATAAATCAGCGTTTGAATTTCGAATTTTGCTTAGGTGATTACTGGGACATTTACCTTAAATTTTAAATTTTTTCTACAGGATGCATTTCCCCGCGAACTTTTTTAATGAAAAGCATACACTTTGAAAACGTCTTTGCACTCTTAAAACTAAACCAATTAAGAAAATTGCATTGCATTAAAAACATTAAGCTGCAAAGGGAAATTTTATTTTCATATTTCTCGACTTGCTCTTTCTGCTCTCTGCTTATAAGAAATATAGAGAGATTATTATTTGGACTTGGAGGCATGTTCTTTGTGAGTAGGTACATGAAAGAGGTTTCTTTGTACACCAAGAGAATTTATTTTCAACCTTACACCTTAGATCCAGTTGGCAAATGTAATGCATCGAGTCTCGGTTTTGTGAAAAACAAAAACATTTCCCTCGCTTTCTTTTGCATCGCTTCTTGCGTCTATATTGATATTCGCAACAAACTTCCCACTGTTTATTGTCGTAGCAAATTGACGGATGGTTTTACATAATTCCATCATTTGTCTTGTTTACATATTTTTCCTTTTACGCAAACGCGAACACAAATCCATCGGTGTACTTATGAATTCAGATGGTATTCGAAAGCCGCATTTGAATGCAACAGAACACGTTCATTAGTAACTTTTCATTAGTTTGCCCATTTTTTGATAGGATTTCCTTGCATCATCATTCGGATCGTGTAATTTCAGCATGTAAATGTTTCTTCAGTAAAATTTCGCCATGAAATTTATTTCGGAATGTACATTATTGTAAGTAGAAAGAACTTTTTGCATATCAAACGTACAGATCGATGTGTATTTTACATTATTAGACATTCTCTTGTGAATAATTTCACATATAACTTGGAGCGAGTATAAAATCAATACCCAAATGCTTCATGTTGCCCCGGGCTTCGAATGCTTTGAGATTCGTCAACTTCAAAGGGCGCTGCAGGGATGGTATTACATTTTGCTCTACGTTGTAGTGTATATCAAGTTTATTAAGGATGCGCAGAATGTAAACTTGTCAAAGGACTCGGAAAAAAAAACAAGAGAGCTTCTGTCCTCTAATTACATTTAATAAATTACCCACGCTCAAATTAAAGTTAGTCATGTTTCGAAAACAAATGTTATTTTAATCGAGGAACTTCGACTTCTGAAACTATACAAGTTGACAATTTTTAAATTAATATTGCCCTAAACGTACTTTTAAAACAAAGCTACATCATAATAATAATTAAAATGCTTTTTACTTTCGTCGTAAAAAAAGGTTTTAGCGAACAGTAAATCAATTCGAGTAGAAAGGAAAAAGGAATTCATTTTTGTTTTGGAAGAAAATCGAGAATTCAAGCCTCGAAGCGAATTGTTTCATTGATTAGCGATTTCAAAGACAAATAAATTGGACGTTACGATAAGCTCACGTGAAGTGCGTTTAAAGCCATTTTATTTCCTTTTTATTTTATTCAGAACGCGTCCCGATAGAAAAAAAGCATTCGCCTTTTTTTATACGGTTTATTCCATCACAGAAAAAAATCGAAACCTGGATTGAAATTTCGCATTTTCTCAAGCAATAAAATTAAATACAATCCACACAAAAATTTCTGTTCGATGTATTGAAAGACTGTTTTTACGAATCACGCGGTTTTCGTCAATTCGGAACATTGTTGAACGCGAATTTTTTATTTCCGTCCCGGTCTTGCCGCGCCAATGTTTTCAGAAAGCTAGAACATTCCTGTTATATGCGCAGTATGGCTATACATCGATTATAGGACACTGGAAAACGGCATACCAATCAGCGTGTAGCCACTAACGGTTTTTACAATTCAATAGCTTCCCGGACAAAGTGTCGTGAACGTGTTTCACGTTCCATCCGAGCGTCGAGCGTTGTTTCAACATTCGAGCGTGTAAGACGATCTGAAATGAATTCCGTACAAGACTACCTGATTCGTGGATGACTAAAGACACCTAATTTTCCATCCGGCTAGACTTTCCCATATGCGACCCAAACATAAAGTCTCTTCTTTATCGTATTGTAACTCTCGTAAAACTCAATGTTGTGTAAACGAAACGCAATAGTCTGTGGCGTTTTGCAGCAACCGGCGCCCTGCGCATAATTTCCTTCTCCGTTACTTCCATTAGGAATATCTGAACCCCATAGTATTTTTATGAATTGTCATATTCCCGGCCGTGTGAAATCACGAAGCTACAATTCACGGTCGTTTCGTCCGCCGATCATTTGTATCAGTGAAATTCCCGATCCGATGCATGATGGGAGGATATTGCTTTGTTCTGCGCCCGAGAGCATTTTCTTTGTGAAAGTTACGGAAAATTACAAAGCGGTTCGCTTCTCGAAAACTTTATCCGCTTCTGGAAGAAAAGTTGTCTTCTTTTATTCGGCGCAATTCCTTTCGAAGTCATGAATCTTTAATCGCCTTCGAGAACGTTTCTTCAATTTTCTTTTACATTCGATGTACTTTCACGTTTGTCTTCAGGAAAATACGCATTAAAAAGAGTTGTCCAAGTTTTGTTTGAAATAATAGTAACCGTTCAAACTTTGTAATCATACTTATAGTTAACAGTAGCACATCATAATGCCACGTATTCGAAATAATTTGCCAAATTAGGCAACAAAATTAACAAATGCAGTAAAAGTGCTCGTGTTTTGGCTGAAAGCACTGCCGAAACTGATGATTTCTGACAAGACTTGAGACCCACCTTGGCGGAATCTGAACCCAAAAGAGAACTTCTCGCGAGCCGCAATAATCCTGCATCAATAACGAGCTTTTTCCCACTGACTTGGTACAAGGAAATTCCGGAGTGGCAATTTCATCAAGTCATACAAATGGCCTCAATTTCATCAAACCGTGAGTTTAACGACCCATAAAAGTAACAATCTGGCAGATGCATGGCACGAACTGGAAACTGGAAGATAGAGAACCGGGCGCGTTTGTCGACTCGTCAAAATCCATTTGGTCAATGAGAAATCCCTTGTTTATTTAGATCATTCGTTTCCTTTTTTTCTCCGCGTAGGGTCGCTCGAAATGGTGCTCGCCGGAAAAGATTTTCGAGTCTCAAATTTCCAGCCAGGCCTCGCCAGGCTCGTATTACACTTTTTAATCAAGTAGGTCAGTCGATGATGATCGTGATTACGGCAATTTCAAGGCCGCTGGCTGATCGAAGGGTAGAAACGGCAAGCAATGAGAAAGGAGGTGGGTCCAGTAATAAGAGGGTAGAGAACTGCCGATAAATCCAACGAGTCTCGGGATTTGTAAATTACACCCTGTCTTAGACGGCGGATACCCGGTAAAGGAACGAGCCCGATACGCTGAACGACGGGCTCCGCCGTCTGCCGACGAGGATACGTCCGCGTGTGTACCCATGACGATCGCCTAATTGTTCACTATTAAGCCAACATTATTTTCTACATGGTTTGTTGTATCTCTCCGCAAATAACATATCGAGCCGAAACTGCGTGCTCGCTTTAAACGCACCCCGGCATTTTTTCCAGCATTTTTCGTGCTGCCATTTTGTTATTGAATCATTTATCTCGAACTGAAAGAGAAGGTCGTAACCGAAGAGTATAATCTTCGGAAATCGTCGAGTATAGAAACTACGATTTTAAATCCTAATTAATGGACTCGTTTTGCCGAAGAATTATCAATTTTTAGTCTTTGACTGGTAAAGATTGTTTATATTACTATTGAATTATTTTTGTTTTTATAGTTTGTTGCATTACGAGATTTTCTATTAAAATGAGTTCTGCGGACAGGGTTTATCAGTAATTGATCTCATGTAATCAAGTGAAATGTACGCACAATTTGTGGTGAATCGTCAATCATTGGCTGAAGGCAATACAGCGTAATTTTCCCTTATTTTCCGTAGTCCGTTTTATAGAAAAATTTTTCCGGCGATTTCGGGAAATGAATTATGGGGAAGATATACATCGATTGCCCTCCAGATATGTGAGCAGTCATTATTGATAAAGTAACAATGCGATAGCGTGCGTTAAAAAGCCGAGATAGATTAGGGTTGTAGGTCTTAACCTTTAGGTTGGGAATTTTCTCCTTAAAATGGTCTTCAAATTTTTCTTAGAATCAGTCAATTTCATTGACTTTAAAAACGAAGATTACCACAATTTAGTGATAAAATCGGTTTAAAAAAAGTTATTTTTAACACACTGCAATAATTGCTAATCGTCGACTTTCACGATATTTTGAGATTTTGTTTTCTCAGCGCAGTAAAAACGAGTAAATTTAGAGAACAAAAGAAGAATGTCGATAAATAGAAGCAGCGCATGTCAAAAGAAAAAAAAAGAAAAGTTATTTGTGTAAAAATGTAGCGTTACTCACGTTCGAAGTAACAAACATTGAAAATGTGATGTAAGCTTACCTGAAACAAAAAATTGAATGGATGTTAAGAAACGACTCCAAGCGTTTCTGGATAATTCATAAACAATGATAAAATGACCACATGAAAAGTTATAGAAATTTCTTTCAATGTACAAAGTACAAGAATTTTTCAGCCTGCGGTTTAATGCTAAAAAATTATCTAACACTAAAACTAACCGCGTGGAAGCTGAGATATTCTAGCTCATGGATGACCAAATTTATGCCACGCAGTCAACTCTTGAAACTTGTTTGAATTTCATGCGGATAAAGGAGAACTATTGATCTTTCTACTCCACGCATAATAAACTGTTCACGGGTACATTTTTATGAGAAATTCAACAATTTTTTGCTGAGACACATTATAATTTTGTCAAACATGAAACGAAGAATTCGTTTCACTCCAGTTTCCTTTGATTAAAATGAAGAAACATTATTAAATATTTCGTACCAACTTTATTTGTAATTTCAACTGAAATTGTATAACTTTTATTTCGAAATTCCAGCGAGTAACCCCTTGATTGATGATTTTGGTTAATTCTTTATAAAAGACTGAGAAATTGAATTTTTACGTGTAAGAACCTAGAACCCGGTTCCAACCATTTCTCACCGGATATAATTCATTTTTAAGAAGCAGTGGTTTATTTCAGAATGTGTTTCTGTAGCTCCCTCACCTACGCATTTGAACCAGGATTTAATATTGTTCAAGCTTTTTACGTCCGCTGTAAAATGCACCCTTGCCTTTCCCGAGACCCAAACACATTAAATTCGTCATTCAGTCATTCATTCGTTAAAAATGTAGGTTCGGCTTGAAAAGAACGACGCTACGTCTGACCCCAACTTTAATCTGGACAAGAATCCGAGACGATTTCCACCGAATTCAGGCAAGATGTATTTCCCCGTTGAGGAAACTACAAAAAGCGTGTGTATATTGATCGTGGGGATGTTTACAAGGAAGGTATTTTCACCTTCCCATCGTGTTCGTTCATAAAACAGAATTTATGTAAAGTTTCGGGTCGGGAAGCAGGCAGCGCTAGGCCGTGTTCACGATTGTAGCGCGATAGTATAGCCCGTATTTGTGTGCTGTCAGCTTGTCTGCGGTCATCCTGTCCTAAATAAGGGTCGCCCAGCTCGTTCTTAGACATAAATTAGCACTCGTACGAGACCGATCCCTCGGGGTATTGTCTTTGTGGCGTTCTCTAAGCTTTACCTCTACGTAGAGGCGCATCGAACCGTTAAATTTGAAGGGGCATATCCCTTTGCGAGACCGCATTACTATAATAATCAACTGCTCGATCATACTGAACGTTTTTATGGTCACAAGCGCTCTCAGCCCTTGTGCACATGCTTATTTTACGCTACACGCTACTTGCTTTCGATTTTCCGACAGGCTCAAAAGTGGAAAATTAGCACTGCATCAATTGCTCGTATTATTCTACAATTGTCGATCCAAGAGAATGCTTATTCACGCATTATGACGCTGCCACTGTAATCGTGCCAATATTTCATAGTCACTTCCTCGTAAACTTTCACTTCGATTCTCCGATTTTCGAGTACTCGATAATGGACTGTTTAATTCACCCCAATATTGAGAAAAAAATGTTTTCTTAAACCAACAGAACTTTCGTCGAGTCACTAATGGAAAATAATTAAAGTAAATGGAAACGTGAGCTAATTGTGGAATGATGTTTCAATCTTTTACAGCTTGGAAACGTTCCTACAATTTTATCCAGTGTTCATAAAAAAATACTAAAACGTTAAAACGTCAGTGCAGTTATAAAGCGCGTAAATGGTCCCGAGTCGACAGTCATTGTCGTCGTCGTTTTTAATATTAATTGAATTTTATAATTAAAATTTGAGACGGTCATCGAATGGAAGCGCGAGAACACGTCGAAAGCGATTCCAATCGCGCGCGAGCCGAGTTAAAAAATATTGCTCTTAACAAGACTGCTGTCAGCCACCAGTCTGCCGCTATTAACCTTCTACTCACAAATACATACAACTCTACATTCTTCTTGCTCTCCGCTTCCACGCATCCCTTTATCTCGCTCATTTAGATGCATAACTCGATAAAGATAAAATGAAAATTTTATGATCGTCCTAAGCCAACGCGCGGATACTTGTAGAACATAACACGCGGACTCCGCCGCATTTAAACGCCCCTGACAATGCCAAATTTACGTCGAAATTTTTTTCCCATCGTCCGAAAGAATGCCAAGTTATTTGCGCATACCTCAGTAATACGTATAAATATTATCGGAATATTCCCCATTACATATTCGACGCATGTTGGAACAAGCCGTGACTACAGAGAAGAATGACTTCGATGCATAAATTGGAAAGGCGAGGGAAAGAGCGAGTCGGGTTATGGAGACTGGGAAAAAAAACAGTTTGGGAACTGACAGATACGGCACGAGCATGGATACCGACATAAAGAAAAGTATACGGCCAAAGGGTAGGTGGAATGGAAAGCATAGATTATGTGATTGTTTCATTCATGACGTTATGCAACATTGTCGTTTTTAAAGCTGTCTATCTTGTCTAGTACATCGTGAGTACCTGATTTATGATATCGCGGAATCACTATCTGGTATCTACTTTGAGTTATTAAATTTTTCTTGTGCGCTATCTGATATTTGATTAATAATATCTGCTACCATTCGCAAAGTAGATGTTGCATCTGAAATCAGGTGTTGCATATAAGCTTGACTAGTGTAAAATTGCGACACCCAACACTTGATCAAAAGTGCAATGGAAAATTACACCGTAAATTTACATGGGATGTGGCAACTTTATGATAACCTCGGAAAAAAGTGAATCGGACCTGGTAAGGTCGAATCTTACGTAATCAGGCCTGATTGGACCTGGAAATGTTTATGTTTATTATACTATTCTTTAAAAAAGATTTCACTTTTTTCACTCCAATAATTGACCATAAATTTCCGTAACAGATTGAGATGAATTCATTTTTTTATTGATATGATTTATGAATCGTTAATTTTTTCGAATTTCGGAACCGAGGTCATAAAATTGACTTGCAAGTCATGATTTTTTATTCCTCAAGTTCAACATCCCGAGGAAAATTTACCTTTAAAAACATTTTTATCAATGAAAAAGTAGTTCGGAGTTATATTGCATTACGGAAGAAAAAACTCGAGTAAATTATTTCTACTTGAAAATTTGAATAATCAGCAAATTGCACAAGCAGCTGAAGCGGATGTAATTCAATGTTGAAATCGTTCAATCTAAATCATTAACATTTGGACAATGAATAGCTGTAACGTTAATTTACATGTTCCAAAGTCGTGTGCAATTGTTTGTAATACTTATTTGTAGAACAGAAATCGATTGTCCAATCTCATTTTCTCTGACGGAAACTTTGTATCTACAACCGTGGTCCGTAATACAACAGAAATTTTCGGAAAAAATACCTCGTAACTTCACACAATTTAGGTGTAAAATTACACGATACATCATGTAATTTAAATGTGATTGCACAAAACGAATTTTCAGCGTGACAGAAACAAGATGAATTAGACACGAAAGTGAATTTGTAAAATTCGAGATGCGAAGCCTGAAAGTCTTTTTAATCAAGGCACGAATCTAATAAAATTTTATTCACTTTGAATGATTCATCACGAGTTTATAATTACTGCGAGACTGACAAGTCATTATCGAGAAAAAAGGTTCACGTTCCTTTCATTTAAATTTCATAGCAAAATAGTCATGGCCGTAAAAGCGGAGCCGGTTCGTGGTAATGCAATTTTTTCTCTACGCTCGACTTGAGAAATAATGTAATTAGTGCATATACCATAAGTTCTGCAAGAAATCTAGCAACTAGAGCCAGGTATTCATAATTACTCACGAAATGTACGATACAGTTATGCATAATGCGCGTTGGCCGATTCAGAAAATGTACTTTTTGCCCGAGCTACACGGAACGAGAGAAGCAGCAGCGGTCAAAGTGGAGCAATGAAAAATATTACGGCGGTGGCAAATTTACTTCATCGGCTGCCAATGTTCTCACGAGCGGTCATTTACATCACCTCGTTAACTTTGATTTGCTGCTACGACTTGGAATCAAAATTTCTTCGACTCGATCGAAATCACGACTCGAAAATATATACAAGTTAATCGATTAAGCCGCTCGGCGAGGCTAAAAAAGGCATAAAATTTATTCGTGAAATACGATACAACGATATAATACGAACTTTCCGATTAACTCGCGTTGATGTGAAAGTTCGATATCCTGATCGATCCGTGACAAAAGGCTCTTTAAAACTTGGAATGCAGTGCACAAATCGGCTTTCGAATATAAAGTGCAGTGAACCCTGCCGATAGCGGTTTGCTCCGATGCTTCGTCGGTATCCTCCACGATCGAATGAAATTATAAATGCGTTCTTTGCTCGGTTAAGCCTTGAGAGGCGGACCGTAACAGGTCGCGTGCGAAACTAGTTTCATTCCTTTGCTCTGACCCTGTTCGGAGTCTAGTGGAGCAGAGATGCAGCCAACTGATTGAATATCGTCTAAACTGCCGCTGCCTGTTTCGTTCGGGAGAACCGACGCTCATTGTGGCGCGTCACCTGCGCCAATGAAAGTATTCTCCTCTAAATCACGAACAAATACTTAACCAAGTGCCGATACCGGCCTCCGGAACAACTCGGAAGAGAACAAGAATCTCGGGCTACGTGATTTTGCATATCTATAAAGTGTATCAAAACTTTCTGAATTAATATCTGATAGGGAAATACGGCGAAACGCGGAGAAAAGAATCCGCGCAAAAAGTGTTCCGTGCACTTTCTTTGTTCGGCAACGAATTGGTGTCGAAATAAAATGAAGAGTTTCCACCGTTTAGAAATAGTTTCTAGAATGTAGGGCAAACCTGGCACGGAAATGAGGCAAATAAAAAATCTCATTAAAAGTGACAAACTTACGTCATCGCGTAACGATTTCAAAAAAAATTCTTCGTGAATAGGCGCATCGTTAGGCGGAGAGCGCAAAGAAAGAGAACTCGGAAGGATCGCGCCAACTGCGTTAATTTGACGCTACAGCTTCGTATTGTTATCATTATTATCGTCACTTATCGGTTTAGAACTTTCTCAAGCTCCTGCAAGAGGAATTCGACGAACCGGCAAAGTTGATAAACGCAGGGAATAAACTTTATCCATCGGTCCTTTTTTTTTTTTCGAAAAAAGTTGAAGGGTTTTGGGGTCGATATATCGGGTGAATGCATTTTCATGAAAGCGGAATAACCGGCCTTCACGCAGCTATAATTCGGTTAACAGATTCGCAGGAGAATCAATAATATTAGAAGTAGCGTCAGGAATGACGGCAAAAAAGTAAACTTCATCCTTTATCGGACTTTCAATAAAACTGAAAAACCCGTTGAAACGCCGGGGGAATAAAAATGTCAAATTCGCCGGTATCTTTTTCCAATCGGCGATCGTCGACTGCGAAACAACTGAACGGGAACAAAGAAAAACAAAACGGGGAGCGCTGAAAAAGGACGTCGAAACTGTTCGTCAAACGGTGTTTATTCGAGTCTCTTGAATCGCGCTGGCCCATCGACTTTAATTCCACATGACAAAGTGCAGAAAGTTTAGTCGTCCAGCAATTTACAGGGACCTGGCAAAACAGGTTAAATCGTGTAATTAACAGTCTGCTGACCCCATGCAGGTTCATTTAGCAGTTTTGCGGTCCGTTTTGGTGGACCATCATGACGAAGTCACTCGTTCTGGAGACGGGAGTTGGGTAGGCTATTGGGTAGCTTCTGCTCTTGACAGGAGGTAGGAAACGCCATGGGATGCCATTTAACGTGTCTCCACTACGAATGCTAACTTTAATACGTTAAATCGTTTTGCACATTGATGCCGAGTAGTTTCACGGCAGGGACGATATGAAGCCCCGAAGGAGTCAATATTGAGAGTCGAATTGTAAAAGCCATTAACCATAGTCTTTTTTTTTAATCAACGCCCGAGCAGCCGAGTTCTTCTGCGACGTGATTTATGCGAAACGTGCGCGATGCCGGATCGCCGCGAATTGATTAATAGAGAAAATAATGATGGAACGAGACGCGTGATGTTCGTTCGACCGATATCTCACGCTCAACGAATTACATCATAAAAGCGGAAGCGTTGAACTCTAATGGGAAAAAAATTTTCATTCATGCTTCGCGAAATTCCATTATTTCGTCCAGAAAATATCGTTTCGGAAGCGGATGGAAAAAGCGCGCAAATACAGACTGCTCTCATTGTCGGAATTTTTCATTACGCTGCCAAGTTCATTCATTAATGCATGCGGCCGAAGCTCATTAACGACCAGCGCGCATTTTGTAATTGCTTCGTGATTCAACTTCTGGGCGCGTTTCAATAGAATAGTACGTCTACTCGAGCGGCAAGAATTTTTCAATTACATATTTAATAACTTTTTCTCGCACTCATGAAGCTAATTTGTTTCGCGAGAAGTTTCGACGACGCACCGGTCGTTTGTTTTTTTTTTCTTCACTCTCGCGCGTCAAGAATGTCACAACGTTCGATCACATCCTGCAAAATTGCTCATAAATTATTCCCATATTATTGTCATCACCTGTAGAAACCCAAGCCGAGAGATGCTTTAATCAATACTCAATCTGTCAGAGAGATATTCCAAGGTAATTTATTATAGTTACACGAACA
>JABFQM010002836.1:0-13622 GCA_022816865.1 Zelostemma sp. ZL-2020
ATTAACCGCACACTTTCCAAGTTAATCAAACCGTGCTACATATTTCTAAGAGAATAGCTAGCTAAGATGTTGACTATAGCTACTGAACCAAGTTCCATTTGTTTGCTTTTGCAGTTAAACGAGGGGATTAGTTAAAATCTTGGAGATGCGGAATTGAGATCAGTAGGTATGTTAATCTTACGAGAATCCCACATTAGTCGATTTTTTGTTAAATTATCTCGACATCACTTTCAACTGTGGCAATATAAGATAAAAGAACAATGCAAGTAGCGGTGATCGTTATTTTTCGGAACGTTAATTTCGAAAGATGATAGATTGTACCCTTCTCATTTTCCATGTACATATTAGCCATAAATTCGATTGGCCACCTCTAATTCACTTTACGCCACGCAATACATCTGCTTTCGAGTTTGTTAATTCACGGCGGGTGTTGAAAAAAGTGAAACAAAAATGCAGCCGTAGTGTATATAACGTACGAGGAATACGCGCGAGTATAATATGAGAAACACAACGAGAATGGCTGTATGCATATTACCTTAGAATCTTCACGCACAACTCGGTCGAATAAATCGTACGAACAAATTCTATTATCTCAGGCGACTAGTGACAGCTTACGAAAATGCTTAATAGAATGATAATTTATCGAAGGTTTGTTAAAATCGCATTTAGGAATACCGAGAATTGCTCCGGAGATGCTTTTCTGCAAAGAAGATGCTGCGTGAATTATTACGCACCACTGTGATGTGCAATTTAAAAGATAATGAAATGCTCAAGGCAAATTGTACGAAAATAAGGTTAATTATGGCTCTTTTCATGACAAATTAGACACTCTTAATGACCCTTGTTGTGGATTTCATTATTACAAACATTTATATTAAACCGAGCTGTTTTGAGGAATACATTTTTAGCTGTTTGAAAGGGTACAGAGGCATATTTAACTACGAGTTATCGAACTTTTGTCATTGTGTACCATAGTTATTCGTGCTTTCACGGATGTGGGAGGAAAAATGTACGTGAAATGAAATGCCTTACAAACGGCAATGTCTGTAACTCTTGAACTGTACCTCTGTATTTCGTGCTTGCCTTGTTAGTTCCGGCATATTCCAGTCGGATAAATACTGTGAGAAAAAAGTTCAAACGAATCGACAACAAGTCAATAAGTGTTGTTTATATGAAACAAGGGCATAAAAAAAGAAAGCGTCTTTGTTGATATTATTTATTTTCCAAGAAACGCGGAGGAAACATAATTATGTTTCCTTTATTTTTCACACGTTTTCATTGTACGTCGTAAATTTGAAAGAATGTAAGAGAGAAAATTGTAAAAAGTGTAATATTGCTTGCACAAAAATTATTAAATTTAGTATGCGCAACGACGCGTAGAGACGTGATACACGTCGAGCTTTCAAAATTTTCCGACTGTCTGTTTCGCTATTTCAACCTTTCTTATTCGTTATTTATTTTCACGGGAAACAGAAACATGGGAGACAGAACGGACGTTTCTAAACAATTAGAATTTATTCTATAGACGACCATATGTTATTTGAAACATTTGAAAAACAGTTGTAAGTGTATTTACTTCGTCGTGATGTGGTATGCGAAATTCATGTAAATTAAAACAGAGAAATAATATTTACATTCGTCGTAGATGAATGTAAAATGGCGAATTCGTGACCCGGAAACCGAATCAAAGATTAATTTCTATGGATATCCGTTTATTGCTATTGCAAATTTGTGATGTACAACTTTCAGCATGTTGCAAAAATATCACGTGCAGAATCGCTTTTTCGTCAGCATTCAAAGAGAATTAAAAAAAATACTTGTTCATCTGACGGGAAATTAATTACATTTTTAACAAAGTTTCGAGTGAAAATAAATCAATGAGACAATGTAGAAGTTTGTTTCATCGTAGTTGCAATTATTTCAGAAATTTTTCATCAGGAAACTGCATTACGACAAATTGACTATTTCAAAAATTCTCTTCGTACAATTTTCATAACCAATTTTCTTTTTTGAATTACATTGTGAAATGCTGCCAATAAGACACTCGACCTCTAACATCTTTTTAGAATGCAAAACTTGAGTCAATTTGTGCATTTTATAAACGAGCAAATCTCGAGAGACGCGGGGAAAGTAGCTCGAAACAAGGTACATTAGGAAAAGGCTAAACAACTTTTCTCGAAGAAATACCTCATGCATATCTTCTCTCGAATACCCGCATTACCGTCGACGATTTGATCTCGTATTTGCATGATCCAAACGCGAAAGAGTGTCAAACGAAAAAGATCGGAAAATAGCTGAGCGATGTTCCTTGAAAGCTGCAATTTATGACTTTTCAATTTACATTTGTGGTCGGAATTAATTGCTGTTTCCTAATACTTGGCGATTCCACTGACACAGTAATATGCCGTTTACAAAGGCCCCATAAAGTACTTGGCAGATTATTACAAAATAATTTATAGGCACCATAAACTATTCGCTGTAGCAAATACGTGCGCGCATAACTATTCTGTAACCAATGTGTACACGACAGATTCCAGTTTATGCGTGATGACACTGTTATGGGGATGGTTTGCGGCCTTTTCTTAACCACAATTAGGTGCAACGGTGGTTTTTGATGTCTCGCTTCTTCCTCCTCTTTTTTTCTCTACGTTGGCGGTGTCCGATTCGAAGGAGCGATGGCAATCTATGTCGGTCGAGGAGAACTTTGCGCCTGAAATCAGCTACGTTCACCACTGCAAATTTGAGACTCGAATTCGTGATCCGTGAATTTGTGGTCATGCCTACTGTTGCAGGTTATCAGAATGCGTGTCTGAATGCACTCTCATCCGAGTGGCTTGACACTCGCATGCTCCTCGAATGCAAATCGAGAACGAATTTTATTGCAACGTTACAATGAGAATAGTTGAGTGCTTAATTTTGGTGTTTCCTTGGTATATTATTGTCGAGTTTGCAGATTTGGTATAAAGAGTTTCAAGTTTGAAACAAAAACTTCATTCGTGTAATCAATTGAAAATTGGTTTCTTCATATTCTATAACTTTTGTCAACTGTTGTAATTTCCGAGAAAATTAACGGAATGAGCTTTATTTTTTTTAAATGTTAATCAGATTTCCGAAATTTACTAATGAAGGATCGTATTATAATTTCAATTGTTATTTCACGAAAAATTAAAAGAATTCAAATTTAAATACCTCAAAAATGACATTTTTGGCTCAAAAGTTTTTTACGATAACAATAAGCTAGAACGACACTGAGGGCCTTTTTTGAAAATTTCGGTTTCACTATTCTTCTTTTCTAAAAAACTTGCTATCGAAAAAATGCAGTTTTTGATATTTCCATTCAAATTTTTATCATTTCCCGCTTTTTGTCGGAGAAATAATAATTGAGGATCCGGATGCGATAAGAGGACTAGTGCTCGAAACGCGTACAAGTATCGACCAACAGGTAAAGTCATTAGATAAATTTAAATATGCTGAAAGTGATGAAGAAAAAATACGGTGTTGTAGAAATCGTAAATATCTATATTTTCTTTATTTATAGTTTTTCGCTTACATTTATATTTTTCGACATAAAAATTAAAAACAAAGATTTTGTTTTTCGAAAATCAGTGTTTTTCAAAACTTGAATCGCGGTAACTCAGAAAATTATTTATAGAATGCTTTGAAATTTCATTTTTAGACAGGTAACACCGTAGCGATGCCAGAAAGATAAGAATAAAAACGATAAAATATTGATATTTACATTCTCTATAACAATGAATTTTTCATTCATCACTTTTACCAAACTTTAATTCATACCAAAATTCTACTCGTTAAACAACACTTGGACCCTTCTTCGAGAGCTCGTCCCCTTATTGCATCCGGATCATCAATTATTGTGATCTTAATATGACATTTTGTTATTATATTCTTATTATTACATTCTTCCTAAAACAATTAAGTTTACGTTTTTTCATTTTTGTAAAAGTTATAACATTTTTTCGATAAAATGCACGACGGAGAATGAAATACCTATTTTCTTTTCGGAATAAGATTTTTATAAACCACAAACATAAAGTTTTTAAACCAAAAAATGAAAAAGAAGTGTCTTTTAAAATTCCTCTAATAAGATACATAAGAACTGCAACTCAAAGAATTTCTTCTTCCGAACGACGTAGAAGATTTTCAGCTTCACTCATTCACAAATTGCAAAATCGAATTTAAAGTGTATTTCAGTAATATACCATTCATATGAGAAATGTAATATCTTGCAAATGTAATATCTTCTTGCCGTAACCAAATATTAAAAAACATCAAATTTACTCTTTCATTTTTCAAGCAAATCTTCTACAAAGAATGTATAAAATGAAAACTTCAAATCGAGCAGAAAGTCGTGATTGCTAAAATTATTTTCATCTTCTTCACTGCTCGATGTTGAATGAATCAAACATCGTGACTGTTCATATTTCTTGCGTGTTGCTCGCAGCTAAATTACTTCCCTCAAAACTCTTCAATACGCGTTCCTTAAAATTCGGGGTGACGCTGATTACGCGTTACACAGAATGAGTGTCTCATTTTCGATGCAAACGAGTTTTAAGGGCCACTCTGAATCTCATTACACTTGGAGAAATAAATGTCAGTGATTATCATTATTACGTTGATCCGTACGTGCAATGTAATTGACAGCTGATCATTATTCATTTCCGGGATTTTCTGCTACAAATCGGGTTTTCAGAATTAGCGCCGTAATTTTGAACTAGCATTTCGCGTGAGAAAAATCGCATGAAAGAGAATTAAAATTTTTTTCTCATATTGCCAGCGGCATCCTTTTGAAGGTGAATAATTATAGAGAAAAAAATAAACTTCAATGAGATCGGCTCTCTTTTTCGTTCGAATATGCATTCGTTCAATGAAACTTGATCAATATATTCACAAAACAATATCCCTTTGAGTCCTTTAGGATGAATGAAATCCACCTTCTTTTTTAATCTAGAATTTTTTGTGAGGCCTGAGTAAACAGTCTCTCCAAGGTTTGATTCGCAATTTTTGTGAGCCACGTCCGTAATTAGGTTTTTCAACTTATTCAATGATTCTCGAGATTTTGTCGAAGAAATTCATTTTACGGAAAAAAGGGTAAAGTGAACGTTTTTAACAGGGACATATGAGAGAACTTTTATGGCTCAGCCATCGCTTTAAGCAGAGCTTGCATGAGCAGCTCCTGAAAAGCTTTTTCATGCTATTTGGTTCACGTCCTTCATAAATATAAAATTATAGTTAACGGTAATAGGCGCTTTGCTCTTTCATTTTTTTGAAGATAAAGTAACGTGTTTTCAACGTCATTAGCTGGAAAAATTGGATTTTGCCAATTTATGTTGGATAAAAGTAAATTGCGCGGTGCACTCGATATATGGAATTTAAAATCGATACATTTCACTATTAAAAGATCATTGGATGGAATAATACATTATTTCAACTCTTTATACATTCGCCGATTGTAATTAAAATTTATTGATGCAAACGTCAATGCACTGTCTCGAAATAGAATATTTCTCATGAAGAAAGGACAAAAAGGGAAAAAAACCTGTTGCTTGCACGAACCTCATACCGAGGTACGATGGACCCAATTTATGTTTCATAACTTTCAAGATCACGATTTTGTGGCTTTGCAGAAAAACCAATTAGATCCATTTTGTATATTTTCCCGTAGCTTTTCGAATTCAAAAAATGTAAAACTGTTGAAATTACACGTGTTGTGGATAATTAATAATTTACAGAACCACTCAACTCTAAATTAATTTTTTTGCCCGGATTAGACACTTTAATCCATTTTAGTGGAATTTCATCAAACTACGTGATTATAAATGAAGTTAAAATCGTGTATGTCTCTAAAGACAATTACAAAATTAATAATCTCTTGATTAATCGTTATCTTTTTTTAAATTCAAAGATTATTTGAAACTGTTAGTTCGATTTTTATATTGATAGAAAATTCTCATTTTTATTAAAAAAAAATTATTGTCGAAAAAACTCTAAATTTGTCTGAAAAATGTTGAAAAGAAGTTGAATTAGGAATTACAGTTTTATTGACAGTGACAATTTGTTCTCTTATTCAAGTATATCATTAATAAAACTAAGACTGCATAAGAATTTATTCCAGTAATGCAGTTGTATTCAAACAATTTCACGAAAATATGCAGCTTTTTTTACAGAGAACGGTATTTGAATTCAACTCCACCTTTATTGAGAGAACCACTTAATTTTATCATTTTTATAATCTCGTTCATGCTACAAGAATTTGTTGAACAGTAAAAATTCGCAGTAAATATTAGTAAGATATTGTAAGCATATCTGAAAAACTATAATCAGGAAGTTGAGTTATTCTTCCAGAAAGTCACAAAATTGTTCATTAATATTAAAGGAAGCTTCAATTTTGTTTCCTTCTACCAAGTAAGCTTTCAGAACTTCCAATTGCCCATAGAATTAAATCAAAATATTTACGGTTTACTCCATCAGACTGCTTTAAAAAACAATTGTTAATAATATAATCATAACTCAATATGTCAATATGTCAATAATAACGAAACATACACATGAAAGAAGACAAATAATATATTTTATGGCGGAGAAAAGCACAAAAGTGAACGCATTTCTTTATCGAGCGATCGCATACTTTTTGTCCCATTCGCTGCAATTTTCTCATTTTTTTGCAGTCTCAACCAACATTCCTTCGACCAAAGTTACAGCAATTTGCGCTATCCTACAAAACTATCTACGAAATGTTGTTTTTTCAACTCATCAACAATGCTTCAATTTTTTTGTTCTTATAACTTGTACGTTGTAGATTATATCAAAAGTTTCTAGGAGTTTCTTGATGGTTCTCTAGAGAGCTTTCAAGCAGTAGAAGAAGAATGATGGGGTTCCCGACGAGTTCCATTTATTAAGCTTAACAGGTTAAGCTTTCTGCAAGATTCTTCGGTTTGCGCTATTGGAGAAATCAGTAGAATAAATTTCAGACAGTTTACTCTGCTTGTTACCTGCTTGCTATTTGTTGGTGTTAGAATTTCATAGATGAATTTCCTCTCGTCAGTTAAAATTGATCCAATTTTCTCCACTTCTACCAATTACAATGTGTATGGGGGTCACGCAATTCCTTTAGAATTGAAAGAGATTTTTCTCACTTTATCAAAGATACAAAAATGACAGTCTTCTTTTTCTCGCCATTTTTCTACATCGCTCGTAAGGAAGAAAGATGAGGCAGCTATAAATGGTATAAAACTAAGTTTAGAGTTCTAACGCTTTTTCACGTCGCGCAAAATTTTTGTAAGTTTAAGTAAGTAAGCTTGGCTCATAACTTAATTGATCAACAACGGATTATCGTGGATAAGTTTAACCACCAAGAACTTTTCGACGCTAACTTTAACGTACGAATGCCGGAAGTAAAATGCAAATGTAATGAGATCTGATCCAATTCATCTGAGCTGGAAAAAAGCAGTGTCCATTACATTTCAATTTTGGATGTAACTTATGTGACATCTTCCTGAATTAGTTCCGTTTGGTTTATTGCAAAGAATTTGGGTAGTGTGAATAACGAGGAAAATTTCTATAGTCGTTATGCCAAAATTTAGTTCCGGTTATCACTGATTAAACACTTTCAATATGAAACTCGTGATTCTAAGAAAATTCGAAAAAATTTCCTTGATTTTTCACAAGTCGTTTTCCCGATAAAATAACTGCGCAACACGACATTACAAGTCAGTCTTTATTTTCCAACGTTTCAGTCACTTGTTTTGTGATCTTTCTCAACGAGACCGTGAATGTCTACAAAAAATGATGTTATATTAAAACGTGCTAAAAAACTGTTAATATAATTATTTGTATACATTTATAGTCGTTGAGGAAGATCAACATTAAAACAAGTGATCGAAACGTCGAAAAAAAGACTAACTTGAAATGTCGAAATACTGAATTTAATTCATCACGGAAATCAGAGTTGCAAAAAGAGAAACAAATGCTGAAATTAGATTCGACAGGGAAATTATGAAATTCGAGAAAGTGGAAACAACTTTCGTAGTTATTCATTATGAATATGCAACGCTTTTGCTTTATTTGAAAATGTTGACTCACTCAAAATCCATCTGGTTTTAATTAGTTTTTCAATAAAACATGAAATGTTTCCATGTGTTCTTCTTCTAAATGTTGAAATGTTGAAAAAATGTAGGAAAACTCGAGCTTTCTCGAACTTTGACAGAATGCAGAACGTTTTTCACTTTTATCTGCAAACGTGATTTACGTTCAACGGAAAAAAGAAACGCAACACGTTTCTATCAAATTGATAGTAAAAAATAGAGCTTGTTTTTAGATGCTGCGCGAAAATAATGACTTTTAAACCAAGATTTCTGACAGCGTTCTTTTCAACTCGAACGATCGATTCGCACTGTCTTCACAGAGTTCATGCATGCATATTGCACACAGTAATAATGTATTTACCCGATTTTCATACTGCAACATCACGAAAATATTATCCGCGACAGAAAAATGATATCCTTTTGTGAAAAATGATAGCTACCACAGGAAATGTCAGAAAATAAACTTCAAGGAAACTATATCGCAATCGAATAAGAGAATAATCTATACGTCATAATAAATGTCCGGATAAAAAACGTTAATCAAAAGTTTTCAATCGGTAAAGTAAGAGCAAATTCATTGCAACTTAGTTTCATGTAAAAACTGGACGCTGAAGCAAATAGGTATGAAGCAAGTTAAAAAATGATGTTAAACGAAGAAATTCCACGATGAGCAACTTCTTTCGCAAGAAATGAATATAAAAAATAGTCCTTGGACTGTATTTCTTTTCAACTGATCGAATAGGGAATATTACTTCGACGGAGTAGAAAACGTTGATGGGACAGTGGTCAAGGAAGATAAAAAATTGGAACGTGAGTATAGAAATGTCTTTTATTGACAATACAAAGGCTGACAATGGAGAATGAAGAAGACATGTTCAAAATAGCAGAACAAATGAGAAACATAGCACAGCTTTCCACGTCACCCATGGGGTACTGTGCTGGGTACGCGTTCCCGTTATTTTACATGGCGGGTTTTCCCCAGGAGGCCTACACCATGCCACACCAAACCGTGTGGAAAGAAATGTTTTTCTTTTTATTCACAACGCAGAAGACGCGTTGTTGTTTGCAACTAATAGTACTATTTTTATCGTTTTATGATCATGTTCGTTTTACATGGTTTTGCTATCTTATTATACAACATGAGTAGACATTTTGTCTACTATTTGGTCTCATTTTTTCTTGGATGTTGGTTAAGAGTACATTGTCAACTTTTCCATTATTGGTACCTGTCACTATTAGCAAGTGATATGAAAATACCTGTGTTGTTTCATATCGATCATTTTATAGATCGAACGATACTGGATTTCAAATGTAATGAAACGAAAGCGACGATTTGACGCTCGGAAAGATACGACGGAGGATCTTTGGTAATGCGTGCAAAAAATGACGCGACGCTTACCATTCCTCGATTTGCAGAGAAATCTTTGAACTCGTTGCGTGATGCTTGGGTAAATTCAAAAAGATCGCCGAATCGAAGACTTGTGTACATTGTCCCCCGATGCGTGCCATCAACGACGTTGCAAATCGTCGACTTTCCTAAATTATCGCTTTCACTTTTGTAAATGAACTTTACGACATTAAATTTATAAAACGGTTAAAAATTTTTGCATCCCAAATAGAAAAATGCCCAGTTCAGAGTTTATATTTTTACCGAATAGTTTTATTGCGAGATAATCTTTAAAGTAATGGAAAACGAGTTTTTTTCTGGCGGCGAAATTCGAACGCGCGGAAAACGGCGCTTACACGTTTTGCAAAGTTCACCGGGGGTTAACAACCGAGCACGCGGTTCCCACCGAGAACTGTACAGGTTAGCAACAAATGTCGGTTTCCATTTCTTTGAAACTTTGTTCGAAATTAAATAAAGCTCGTTTTCACAAGCAACCATAGGACTTTTGTAAAACACAATTTTCAATTTTTTCGTTGTCATTGTTTATTGCTTACGTTTATCTTTTAAATTTCCATGACACTTGTAATCCAAAATCGTTCGAACTGATTTTTGTGTGTAAACAAATTTAGTGTGTGAAATAATTAAGAGCTACAATATACTTAGCCCGTTATACCTGGGCGTCCAGAATGTAAGACCTTTGGTACTACACAATAATCAGAAATATGTAATCACACGGGAGAATGCACAGAAGCTTTCGAAGCACACTGTCGCGGAACAGTACAGATGCGTGAATCGCGGAAGCAGGGTCCTTTTATATCCCTGGAAATATTGATTTTAGCTTTTCGCGAGCGAAGATTGCGCTTGCGTCAAATTCACTCGCTGCGCTCCATCTGTGAATCGCATGGGCGCTATACAAAAACTGCAAGTTACATAAAAGGAAAGGACTCACTTTGAATTTGTTCGAGCACACGGAGTTTTCAGGAAAATCGCGTCCCGAATGCAAATATTTTTGTCCCGTCGATTATTGAATAATTGGAGAGAAAAGTATAAGTTTCGTAGCGAATAGAAATTGAAGTAAACTTTCTCGTAGTTTTGAAAAGTTCATTGAAGCTTGCTCGACAGGAATCTTTGAAACTATAAACTTTTATTTTATGAAAGAAATTTCTTCAATTTTCGGACAGAAAAAAATCATAGTTGGCTCAATTGTACATCCATACTTACATTTTTAGTTGCTATTTAATAACCTTTTCCACCGTGCCGAAGGAATAAAATTAATTCAACCAAGTAGAGAATTGATTTTCAAACTTAGAACGCTATAAAAATGTATTTTAATGCAATTAACTAATTGCGAAGTAACTAGTGGGTACACGTACCAATTATTTAAAACTTGAGTTACAAAGTTTTCAAATACACGAATATAACATTGTAAGTACTGGAATTTCTTACAACTTGAAAAACATGTAGGTACATTAATTAATTTTAACAAGTATATTTTGCTTATGAAAAATGCGTTGCAGATGTTCTTCACATACACGCCAACAAAATTCTTCTATTCTCTAGTATTTTGAATGTTATTTTGATATTATGATTTTCTATTCAATTTATCGATCATACGATATTTTGAATGCATAAACTCCTATAATACAGATCGCAAATAAGATTGTATTCGCATGAACGATGTTTCGGTTCATTAGCCAGATTTTATGTTGACCTATCTATCTTTATTCTATTGTATGAAAGTCAAAACTTGGAGAGAATGCTTAAAAGCTTTGTCGTTCACAATGATCGTAGTCCAAGCCTCGGGGTGAGGACCCGAAGCTCTAACAGCTGAACTACTGAAACTAAAACCGACCAATGAATAACTAACTCGTTTGAAAGTCCCGAACATGACATTGAGAATAAGTTCGGTGTCATATATTATACTGCAAGCCAAAGACTTCAAAAATATTCGAAATGTGATACTGTACTTAAAGTTTTTGCCATCACAATCATTGCAAGATAAACTCGTGACAAGAACTCTCGAAAATTGAGTTGTTTGCACATGTCTTTTCTTTCGTACGAACATTTTTGGTTATATTGAGGTAGTACTTCCACGGAAATCAGTGTTCGACAGGAAAAATTATTTTTATGTTATTAACTATGGTTTCAACGATATTTTAATGAAAATAAATCTCATTTGTGCTACGAAAAAATTATCGAGCAAAATTATCAACAAAAGACATTGTGACAGTAGTGAACATTTTTTCAGGTCTCTTTTGTAAAATTATGTATTTTTTAACTGTTTTTACTTTGTAACCACTCATTGTGTTCGTTATTGGATTTAAAACGATTCACCTGTTGAAAATGTTGAAAACAGTTGATCATCGAGGAGTAACAATTTACAGAATACGATAGCACTTATTGTTAATATAAACAAACACATGTTATTCTTCAGTGATTAATAAGTTTAAAATTTAATAACGAACAAAATGTGTGGCCGTAAACTCGAATCAGTTGAAAACTACAAAATTACAAGGAAGAAAACTGAAGAAAATTACATTATTCTGCCACAATGTCTTTCATTGATATATTTCTCCTCGGTAATTTTTTTTAGGGTAAATGAAAGTCATTTTCGAAGATATCATGAAGACTGATTACCGTGGAAGTTCTCCTTTAAAGGAACGTCAATACGTTCAAAATGTAATAGCAAAAAATATTGATGCTATCATTTTCAAAGAGAGATAAAAATTAAATACGAAGGCGAAGGAAAGACTTGCCATTTTTCAAATATTATCATCCGAATATATACGTAATTATCTTAAACTAGATCCAAGTAGAATTTTATTACAAAAGAAAGTTCAAATTAAATGAACGAGCGCTTTTATACAGGCGAGGCTTGCAACTTAAGTGATTGTAACTTTCTGAAAGTTCCAAAAAATAGATAAAAGAAAACTTCTTCTGTGTTACTCGTTATTAAAATGAGCAAGTGTCAAACTGATGGCGCAATTTGGTGAGAAAAATGTAGTTTAAAATAATGGCGCACGTAATTTGCCCATAATTACTTGTTCGTTTATATTCAGACGAGCAAGACTGGAGCCTGCTTCATCATATGATTTTATTTTTAATTAAAATATCCGAATTTAATAATTATCCCATAAACCCTTCAATGCTAGAGTTTGTTTGGCTGCAATTTTTCAAATTTTATACGTGATAATGATTTGGTAAAGTAAGTTTGAAAGGTTCAACTTTTTTTCAAATTACAACTAATAAATTGCATTTTACCGTACTCATAATGCGATAATTACAACCTAAGCAAATATGAAAGGATCGATAAAAATATATAATTCGAAGTTATTTAAATATGAACGACATTAAATTAATAACCGTTACAGATCAGAAATTTAACGGCGTATTGAAATTTTTTAGTCAATAAAACTCGTGTGCGAAAATAAAATTAATGTTCAGTAACGACGAATCATTTAATTTTCAAACTACAGTTATATGCGTCAACGATCATCGACATCAGCATCTCGGAAAAATTCCGTCAATATGATTATATTTATAATCATTTCTAAATTGGCACGTAATATATCAATATTGACGTGTAATATTTTATTCTACAAAGTAGCAATGCTAGTAATGAACTGTAATTTCGTTTGAATACGATCAATCTTCCATATTCTTGTAATTTTCCTTGATGTTTCGTTTTTCAAGAAAAAAGAATCAGGATCGTCACGAGCTCTATTACCATAATGCAACAAGTACTTTATTCCGGAAAATGCAATACTTGTTGCTCTAATTACATTGCGTGCGAGTCAACGCGGATACAAAGAAATTTCATTTACAGTGTTAATTTTCGTTACATTAAAACAGGCGTATGAATCTAGCAAATCTTGGAAAAAAACAGCGCGAATATTTTGTACTGTACTCGAATCGCGTATCGGTAATATTAATTGATAAACTGAGGGATGAGTTTCTAATTAAGCCGAATCGCACGCAGCGAAATAATTTATTCAATCAATTTGGGATTCTAAATTGAATTACATAACGGAGTCGAGGAACTATAACAAAACTACCTCATAAGAAAAAAAAATATAAAAAAAAGTTATTGACCGTTAATTTGTGTTGTATTAAATTTTCAAAGAAAATATATA
>JABFQM010002837.1:0-13585 GCA_022816865.1 Zelostemma sp. ZL-2020
AACAAACAATTGAAAATTTTATTCGTATCGATATTTATCGAGTCGATATTTTTGTGTATCGATATTTCGCTACTTGATACGATACGATACGTCGTATCGATATTTTTCTCTGTATCGAACATCCCTATCACACACACGAACGACAAGAATTAAAGGAGAAAGAGAGAGAGAGTTTTGTTTCGCGTAGCTTTTTAAAGGGAATTGCCTATTGGCTAAAAAAGTTACTACGAGAAGGGAGAGTCTCCAATACTCTCTCTCTCTCTCACTCGAGTTGCGCGCGCGCACGAAGCATTTAAAGACAACTTCGTGTCATGCTTTAAAATAAAACTACTTTTGTTTTTTTTTATTTGAAATCGTAGAAATGAATTATATAGTATCCAAATTGCAGTCAAAAATTTTTTCTTTCGCAAAAGTCTCGTTCGCGCATACGAAAGGAAAATGAGTTTTAATTGGTAAATCTAGTTTGTAAAATGTAAAACCCATAAAAATACACTCGGCATTACCATTCCTTCGTACCAACTGATTCAAATATTATACTCTTCCATATATAGTAAATTATGGCAAATCGGACTCGAGTACTTTTTTTTCCCGGAAACCCCATGCGCGCACACAGATATCTACTGGCAATTTTCGAATAAATGATTATCGAAATAACGAGGAATGCATGTTATTTGTTTTTCACAATTTATTGTATCAATTTTTTCGACTATATTAACTGTTGAATTAACTTTTCGATATAATTAACAATGATCAAGCTAAAAATGGGGTACACGAAGGATGGGGGGCACATACTTGTGAAAAATACAGGAGTGAGGCACTGTTGGTGTGTCGCGGTGTGTTGGGTACAGTGCGCGCGCGCGCGCGCGCGCGCGTGTAGGTAAAGACATCAGCATTTCCATTATCGTTCAATTCAAAATCTTCGTTATAATAACGCTTCGTTTCTTGCTGGGCGCTTGTACGCGGAAATCGGCATCTTTTCGAGACTTTTGCCAGAAATAAGAGGAACAACAATAACTTCAATCGTCGCAACTATTATTTTGATTCAAGATTGCTACATCTTTTGCTAAACAATTTCACTCTACTTAACATAATCATACCGTGCTCCGATTCTTCGATAAATAGCCTTATACAAAATGTTGGATAACAAAATGTAGAAAAGTATTTTGTGCATCCGTTTGTTCGCGGTACTACCTGCAGCTCATTTTCAATTAACGAACGTAACGCAAAGATTTTATACAACCTTTTTTTACAATCGCGTCTACACATGTGTAGTACCAAAAGCAATCGACTCTACGTAATATATTAGATCCCTTTTTATAATAATATATGTATGCACGCAACAAGTCAATTATGTACAAACTAATTTCTCTAAGCCATTTCAATTACGATTATGTACATATTGTCGAGCGTAAATAATTATTAGTTGAGAAGCATTTTGAGAATACGACGAATTGTCTTGGTGGCAATACAAATTCTTTCTCAAAAGTTATTTCAAAAACTAGTAAACTAGTACACGTATTCTTGGGGGCATGTTTCAATGTTTCGTCCATCGAAGCAACCATCGTCGTCGTTACCCCCGCGCAATGGCAGTCGCAAATAAATGCCCACCCAATTATTCGTGTTTATTCTTTTTATTCAACAAACGCAAACGCAACACATTCGCCAACTGCTGGGTTAGCTTTTGGAAAAATTGTAAAAAATACTTTTTCATTGCATATTTTCAAATCTGAATCTAGAAATATTAATTTCTTCCGTTTCATAAATATTCTCCTCCATCATTCATGAACAAATCTATCCAATTAACGCAGCAGCTTCTTTTACAGAATTCGAAAGAGAGAAAAAAAAGAACAAAAAAAGAAATATTCATCAAACGCGTATGCTTTTATTATTCGCTATTGACATTTTTCCTCTTTAGCATTAGTTAAGTATCCTTCCGGGCATGATGTAAGAAAAAAATGTTAAAAAACGCGCATCGCACTCTGGTATTATCAACGGATCTACGTTATACATTTCTCTCTACATATACATGTACATACCCATATATACATATATATAAAAGATGACGTACAAAAGCGGAAAATGAAGGTGAAAGAGATCTATCAACGACTGGCAAATAAGATTCGAACCCAAGCGAGACGTCCTAAAAAGTTCCATATTGAAACATTAATATCGTTGCTCTTGTCGTTTTACTTTTTTCTCACTTTCTCGCCCGAGACCCGAGATGAGTTGATATCTCGCTCGGCCAACGATGATTGTAGTATTGTGAAAAAACAATTTTGCAAATGGCCCTACATACAGGCGAATCATAAACAATGGAACGATCAAACGATTTTGAAAGTTGGCGAAGCGTCGGCGGGGGAAATGACGATGGTTCGACGATATCATCGTCACTTGTCGCGATAATTCTCTTCCTCGTCGTCGCTGTAGTCATCGCTTATGTAATGATTGCTTTGCGAATGCGACTTTGAAATCTCATAACGTCCAGCTTTCTTGGGTGGTGGACAACTGTAATGAGAATAAAGATATTGTTTAAATATCCAATTAAATCCAAGAAAAAGTTGAACTTGCAAGTATAATATAATAAGAGTGCATGCCGATGAGAAATAAGAAGATGCCTACATAATATTGCCTAGAGAAGATTCCGACGTTGCACAAGTAGTGCACGCATGAAAACGTGTGCGTGTGTTTTTTTATTCTTGTAGTACACATAAAATACAAGAGGTAGTTGTTAATACTAACACGGAAATATCTGTAACGGCGCATTTAGGGGTAGACGTATATGTACGATGACGCGTTGTGTCGAACAATCAGTTGAAGAAACGGCATTGAATGTTAGTCGATTGATTCGACAACACTTGGGATACTACCTTATCTGATCTTCTTGGTTCCTATCGCCGCTGCCGCCGCCGCCGCCGCCGCCGCCGCCGTTACTGTTACTGCTGCTGCTACTGCTGCTATTGTTGTTGCTGCTGCTGCTGCTGCTACTGCTACTGCTGCTGCTGCTACTGCTGCTACCGTTACTACTGCTATTGGGGCTAACTTCTCTCTTGGGACTAGCAGGAGGGGAGAGCGCTTGCATCAAGCGACCCTTGCCCTCATTCCAGATTGTTGACTGCGAATCAAACAAAATAAAACACATTTTCTCTCTTCTTACTCTTCTTCTCACTCGAAGAAATTCATCATCTTCCAGTCTGCGTTATCAACTTTTTACAATCATTCCACAATTATCGCTACTGCCGTTGCTACCATTAACTCGTAACTTTCATAATAGATAACTTAAGCAAGACTAAGCGAGTGCAATCGAGTCGCGCAAACTTGGCAAAAGAAAATAGACAACTTTTTGTATGATTTAAAATGGTATTATTATTATTATTAGTGGAAACTTTATTTGTTTAAACGAATTTTCGAATCAAGAGACAATGTTCCGTTGAAAAGTCGACGACGGGCCAGCTCTTTTATTATCTCTTTCTTGCTATAATATATACTAATTATATATATTATATGATTGAAAAAAGGTTAAAGAAATGGAGTAGAAAAAAGGCCGTAAAAATGATAAAAAGCCACGTGCACTGGGCAATTCTATTGGTTACCGCTGCCGTAGTAGCGGTGCCATTACCGTACAACACTCGTCTTCTTCTTCTTCTTCTTCTTACCAATCGACCCTCTCGGCCAAAGAGGAGAAGAAACGTGTCGATAAAGTCCCGCGATTTTTCCTCCCACTTGCTCAACAAGTCATTCCTCTTTTCTCCAAAATTTTCCATCACGCGTTTTCCCTTGTCTTTCAGATCGTCGAATTTATTTTGAATGCGAAACTTTTTTTCCTGTAAAATGCCCGCAAAGCGTGAATATGCGAAATTACCCAACCAACGATGATGGGCTTTTACCGAAATGTTGCGCGACTTACGCTTAGAAAGGAAACGTTGAGTTCTTTGGCGCTATATCCCCTGGCAAGATTTCTCCTCACGTAAATGTCGTAATCCTTGACTATTCGAGCGACGATGTCCGACGTCGATACTCCCTCGGTTCTCTGCGTGGCTACGAACATGCCTTTTTCTTTGAGCTTGGCGTACACGTCGTCCGCGTCGTCCGACACGTACGGTATATCGTCGTGCGCGACAAAATCAATCTTTTAATGAGAAACGGCCGATTTTATATTATAATAGTACAAGTTTGTACGTTTCATGATTTACGGATTTTACTACACAAGGGGGAAGGGGGATGGATTACA
Organism: Zelostemma sp. ZL-2020; assembly: GCA_022816865.1. Lineage (NCBI taxonomy): Eukaryota > Metazoa > Arthropoda > Insecta > Hymenoptera > Platygastridae > Zelostemma > Zelostemma sp. ZL-2020. The sequence continues at coordinate 4,229 of JABFQM010002837.1, forward strand.
ACAACAACCTTGTGTTTCTCGATAAACTCCTCGTCGAGCTCCCAGGGCGCGTCCCTTACGATTTCATCGACGTAACGGCAATGCCTCACGGCGTCGTATCTCTCGGCGTCCGTCATAACCGTTCTTCCTTTCTTGGTGTGAGTCAGCTCGTCGCTGCATACTATAATTTTTTCATTCCTTTCGATAACGACGTTTTCAACACGGTATATATACACGATCCGCCGATCGTTATGTACGTATGGTATACTTGCCTCCGACGATCAAGTAGACATTTGGAAAGATGTTTTTAGCCTGCATGAGCTGTCGCGCGTGTCCCTGGTGAAACAGATCGTAGATCCCATCCGAGTATACCCTCACTCGTCTGTGAGCTAAGAGTATCGAAACAAAAGTTTTCCATTAAAATATGCAATTATCCTTGATTTAAATGCGAAAACGCACGCGAGATAAAATACCGATCGACTCAATTATTATTACATAATATTCGAATCAAAGATTACAACGAAATCCGATTTCTTATCGCGTGGAAATACCGCCGAGACGGGTATGAATGAAATATTTCGCGTGCGATGACGTAAATGTAAGGACGTCGCAAGTTTTGCTAACCTTTGCCACTTTTGGCGATTTTCAATGTAATTTTTGTAGCGTAGTCGCAAGCATGTTTTTCGCTTATGGCCTCTGGTTCATCGCTGAAGGGAGCCTCCTTGCAGATCGACTGAAATGCATCATCGTCACACGTGTTCATCAAATATTTCAAAGAAATGTAACCGAGGGACGGAGGAAAAGGCTTCTTTTTTTTTTTCTCAGACTTACGGCTGCCGGCGCGCGAATCCTTGCCGCGACACTTTTTACTTTATTGCCATTTCTTTGGACGTTGCGTTTTTCATTAATTGTTCTCATTTTTATTTTTACTTTCCTCGTATACACGCGTGCAACGATATAGAAAAACTTGAACGATACTAGATGTGATACTAACGCGTCTAAGCATTGCCAAGCCTGGAACGAGACTAAGCCGCGCCGATAATGACTCGATAATGACTCGACTAATGGCGTCATCATATCGTACTGATATCAAAAACTCCGTCTCTTCCTTTGATTCGTCAACTTTTCATCTAATTTCGCGGACATCCGAGTTGAACGAAATTTTAATTCTAGCGTTCTTCTCATCAAAACTCTTGTATTTATCGAGATAAGACTCGAGAATGTGTCCGTAAAAATAGGTAAAAAAAACAAAAGCATTATTTTCTCATTTTACACTTGAAAATTCGTGAAGATTACACCTTATTTTACTCAATTTCCCACCGCGATGAGTCACGCGCCGATGAGTACTAGGTTTTACTATGTGGCAAAATGTAATGCGCTGTATTATAATATTTCCTTTTCTTTCGTTTTCACGTTAATGAAGATAATGTTGACTTTATCGGGCTACTTTCGATAGCGCATCCACCTACCATGTAAAGCAGAGAATCTCCTTTCGGCGAGGATAGGAGGAGATTCTCCGATGACGATGCGCCATCGGTTCCATTCTGATTATTAACGCAACTCGGCATATTTTCCGTTTCCTCCGCTTCTCTCGTACGTTTACGTGACATTTTATCCATTACACATTCCCATTCAATCTTCTATATCCTAAAAAAAAGAAACAACATCAATATATGTCCTGCCATTATCCCTCGACAATAATTATTGACAGCGCAACCCCCTCGCTCGATGTTAAACAAGAATAATTTCTTCATCTTTGAAACAATACAGAGGAACGTTATAATAGAAATTAATTAAGCTTCATTGAGAACTTGTCGAAACAACCAAAAAAGGAGAAAGGCAATTTTTAAAAGAAAAAAAACAAACATTGCGTTTCGAATCTTGAATCGAATTTAAAAGATTGGCTCACGACGACGATCAAGTAAATAATTCCCAATAGACAGCAATAATTGGCCAACAAAGCATTATACTATATAACAGGTTTTCGTATTACTAGGTAATACATATGTGTATCATGCACTACTGTATCACGGCATTACGACGCGTTAAACGAGAATGGAAAAGAGTCAAAACGGATCTTGTAACGACTCGCAATTGTTCATATAGACGTACTGCGTGACATGCGCTGTACGCGTGTACGTATGCATGAAACCGCGTGAATGTATGTGAAAAGAATGATCGGCGAGGATCGATGCAAGATCGATGTGCGACTATGATATTGTGCGAGCCGGGTAACAGCTTCCAAATTATTATCGCGAATTGCTGACGACAAACCTTTTTTCCCTATTATCTTTACAAATAATATGTATTATGAAACGCAGCCACGGCCAGCCAACAACTTTCCGGCTTACAATGCACGTACTTATGCATATGTAATTAAAGCCTCCGTCCCCCGTAAAGAACTTGTAATATAATAAAACACACGACCCGACGATCCGCGGTCGCGACAATAAAAATACACACCCTATCGTATCAGTGTGTGTATCGTCTGCTACCGATGACACACGATGACACACGCTGATGCTCTACCACCGATGCTGCTACAGACGACGAAGACGCCGACAATCGAATCGACAGCCGACTGAGCCGACAGCGACGACGACCGACGAGGAGTAGTTGAGAGAGAGAGCGTGCTGGCTTTAATATTATTACGTGAATTTACGTCAGTATTCGTCCGAATGATTTCTCATGAAATATGCGTGTACGCTCTTGCCAAGTAATACGTACTTTTGCAGCGTCTGCAAACCACCACGGTGGATTATCCTCGCGACCTTATTGAATTAATTCGAATTGATTGAATGCTCGTTTCAACGAGGAGATGCGGGGCACGCATACACACACACGAAATTCGGTTAAAACTCGGAAATTGTCACCTAATAGTTGACGCCAGTTGATCTGTAGATGGCGCGTCGACCGCCGGCTTTCCGACGCGGCAAATTTTGAAAGAAATTTGCGTACCCGGCCTCTCGGGTACGCGCATTCGACTTTACCAGTAACCTTAACCCAAAGTATATATCAAGTACCTTCAAATTAATCCTTTTGGATTTCAATTCACACAAGTATTCATTTCCTTGAAAAGTATAATCTATACTTTTGTTTAAGGAAGATAATGACAAATAATTTTTAAAAAATTATTCAATTTGCAAATATTATATTAAGATAAAAATGAAGTATTGTGATAAATTTGTCCAACAAACACCAATAAACGAATCGTGAAATTTCAAAAGTGAGTAGGGCTAATTTGACACGCGTCACGCGTCCCCCCCGCGCGTCAGTATAGTGCGCCTGCGATAACTCGAATAAGTACTCGAATACCAAACTATCAACATTTGTTACCCGCTCGAATATGATAGCAATTTTTACATAGGACGCGATTCCGTTGTGCATTGCGCACTCGTAAAAGTTGTGTTACCTTTTTTAAACTCCCGCTCGGGCAGCGCGTCGTTCTTCCTGCAATTAAGTCACATGCAGCAGCTGGACATGCGACTTATTAGTATAAATATTATACACGCACGCACGCACGCGCGCACGCATGTATTTTATAGAGAATTTATTATATATATTTAATTACGTACGCAATTATCTGGATATAAGAAGGAAATGTAAAGACTGATTTCAAGATTAAAAATAGGATAAGGAAAGCACAAAATCCGAAAGATTAAATGTCGTCGCTATAGCTCTGCTGGGTGTAGTGTCAAGCGGTAAACTACGTCTTAAAGAAAGACGGAAAGAGTCGCGCGCGAATGCCGGCCGTTATCGAGTCGTGGTCGAGTCAGGTCGCGTGGTCGGCGCGCACCGCGAGCACGTTGATGGACAAGCGTGTCGCGCGTGGACACGCGGCGGCGCATGAGCAGGACCCGCCGGAGCAAGCAGACAGAAGTGGTGGGGTGGGGTGCGCGCGCGGAGGATCCTACATTTTCGTATTGCATTGTACATTTTGGTGATGTGATTGGATGGCTCTCTATACTAATACAGCGGAAGAAGGAAATGCACAAATGCACTGTGCGTAAATGCAAGTTACGTAGTATATTTGCAGATCGTCTTACGTGACGCAATAAGATCGGATGATCGCGAGAACCCCCCCCCCCCACTCGAGACGCGCGCGCGCGCGCACACCGAGTCGTCGATCTCTCTCTCTCTGGGCAATGACGAAAGATTGCCGAATTGTCGCTTCCATTAATAACGACAACACGCGTTCGTTGAAGTTTAAAAACAATGGATAACAGCAGTATGGACCAGTTTACAAAGCTGAGATTTATTTGAATGAATAATAAGTTGAAAATAATCTCTATATACCTATTTATGATAAATGTTCATACCGCGAGATACATGCAAATATTTCATGTCCTCGATCCTTTTATCATAGCAATTCATTGCGGAATTGGAATTTGGACAATAATTATTAAAACAGGCGCTCCATAATTTGTCTTCGTGTCGCAAGCACACGCAAGGTTTTTTCACTCATTTACGTCTTGCACCATCGAAATTTTACACATTATTATAATATTATGTTACATATGTATAGTCGTCCAGTTTTTCCATTTCTCCGCCGCGTAGTACTGTTATTCATGTTACATACTATTGTATAGTTCACGGAAGGTACGCGAGTTTCATCATTCTTTATCGGAAAGTCTTGAATCATCGACTTGGATCATTTACAAAATAATCAATATACGTATGTACATGCGCGCGTACATGAAGAATCGCAAAAGACATTTTTCACATTCTTCATTCGATGGCGGCGAAATTACGAAATATCTAGTTACTATATTATGCGTATCGTATAAATTATATTTTGTATCATCTCAAATAAATAGCGATACGCGAATCGAACATTTTCCCATTTCATTCGAACAATGTAACTCGAGGAAAAAACATCAAATGTGCAACAAAAAAAACCATCTCGTGAAAATTCTCTCAAACTTTATTATTACATATTATGTATCAGCGGCAAATATATGCGTCAATTATCCTTTCCGTAATTCATCGTTGCGTAAAGCATGCTTCGAAAAACCGTGTTCAACCTTCTCTACATTTTGCGCTTCGAGAGTGTATAAAATAGAAAAATCATAGAAAAAGACATATTTATATATAATTTATAAGTGCTGCGCGCGCATACAAAATGAGAGACCGTTTGAAAGATCGTATGTAATTGTACTTTTCCATTCTTCAACAATAATGCTCTTTCATGACGATTTTTGCAATTTTGCAAATTTGCTAATAACGCTTTGACGATGCTTAGGGTCGAGAGAGCCATTCGCAAAATAAATATGTTTTTTTATTTTTTTTATTTGCTTCAAGTTTCATTTTCAAAAAAAGTCTCTCTCCTCTACACAGAAACAAGGGTTACATTTACAAGATCATTGCGTTGTCACGATCGATGATACGAATAAGTAATTTTGAAAATTTATGTCGGAACGCCTCTTGATCTAGTTTCTCTTGACCGAATGTCTCCTTTTTCTTCAAAAGTGAAAGAAAAAGGAAAAAAAATGTGTCATCTTTAAATTGAATGTTTGGACAAGAGAATAAGATCGGAGAGCGATTGTTTGGTTCTTGAATCTTGCAGCATTACTATACCAAGGAGCATGATTATTAGATAATAAAATAAAAAGAAATCATTAATAATGTAAAAGCCTTCAAGAGTTCGTAAAAATGAGACGAATGCTAGGACTGAAGTAGCATTGTTGTCGGCGTTACATTGTATGCGTCGCATCGCGATCCGTGAGTCGGCGGATGATATATACATATATCGTATTGGAAAATTTACAATTTACACTTTAAATGAGACTTAAAATTGGCGCGCTTTATGTCCCGACGCGGTGGACCGACGAGTAATAATGACGATTTTGGGCGAATATGAAAAGGACGAAAAATCGTTTTTCTTGGCAGAAACGAAGGATATGATGATCCTTACCAACTCTTCCGAATGACGGAAGAATGAGAAAATGAAGATAGTCAAGGGGGGAGAGGGCGTTGAACGCGTCCCAACGCGTTTCAATTGCTGACTTGTTGTTGCGCGCTCAGTGCCTTGTGCAGAGCTTGGCGTTGCTCCGTCGTCATCTCGCTTATGCAAGCTTGAAATATCGACTCGTTAACCTGGAGAAATAAAAAATTATCGTCGTAATTCGATGAAAAATGTTGGACCCGAATTCGTACCTGAATTTGTCTAACGATATTAAGAATCCTGGCCATAACGCTCGAGTCGGAGGCAACTGCTTCTTTATGAAGGGCTTCGGCGAAGAAATTGATTAGTCGCGGTATATTGGTATTGCTAGGTCCTAAAACTATAGGATGATTCGTCTCTATTAAATCACAGAGATAGCCGTAAACGTGAACGGCTTCGTCTTCGTCCTCTACTACCGGGAGCCAGGAAAGCCTGAAATGCAAAAACTTGGATTTCAAGAAAAGGCTGCCCCGAGAAGGCTGAGAAATCGGATAAGAAATCGAGTCGTCGACTGACCAATGCGGGAGAATTTCATCGACGTTAATAGCCGTGCTGTTGTATTTGAGAATCTTGGTGATGGCGGAAATGGCATTTTCGGTGGGAAAGACGTTTTCCATCGATCTCGATTCGGGACTCATGATGACTTCCATTAGCCTCGGTACGGCCTCGGCGCAAGCCTGCGCGAACGCCTCGCCGGCGAATTGGCCCAAAGCGCCGCAGCCGTAAGCCGCCGCTTGTCTCACCTCCGCCGATTTGTCCGTTATGTATTGTATCATGGGTCGCAGGAAAAACTCTTGGTACTTGGCACATTCCGGACCACCGAACTCTATGACGTCGTCGAAAACGCACAGGGCCCATTGGTGATCCGACCAGGGCCTGTCAGGCGCCAGGAGCTTCACAAAGTGCCCGCATATTTGATCAAAGTAGGGGAAAAATGACGATTTGTGAGTGGAGAAGAGGGCATGCAAAATATCAGCTATTTTGCTCAGCGCGTACAAGTCTTCTCCATCTTCGTCGTCCAACTGCTCCTTCACTACCTAAAGCGATACAAATTATAGCGATATAAGCGATATCATTACACATTACTCTACTCGTAGGTATAAAAAAATATCTTGATCAAACATTTACCTCGTCGTAATCTTCGTCCTTGCGCTTTTCTAATCTGGCGACGGCTTTTTCAAAATGCTCGTTGAGAAGTTTGTCCAAAATTCGCAACAATTCGGTCATGGATTGAGGGTTCAAACAGCCCGTTCCCAATGTTTCGATGCACTTTGCCATCGAATACAGCAATTCCATCAACACCTCCGATTCCGGCTCCGTGTCAATGGCTTTCAAGAGATCCGGGCAAATGTACGACCACATGCCCTCGACGTATTGCAGTCCTGGCACAAAAAAGCGATCAACAACTTTTCGCGTTCCCGTTCTTCATCTTTTCGCTTTTCAAAGCGCGCAGCATACCTTTTATTCTCGCGCAGTCGAGCAAACACGGCAAACTTTGAGCGGCGGCCGAGCGGACGCCGTCGTGAAAGTAGAATTTCAGCATGGGAACCATGAGCTTGACGACTTCCTCGGCGTAACCAACGAAACCTTCTTTGAGCTCGCGCGCGTAGCACACGAGCATTTCGCACGCGGTCGCTTTGTCCTCGAGACCGGCCGTTTTAATGCCGAAATTTTGTTGCTCACCCAACGACACGAACTGCCAGTCGACGTCGCCCTCGACGCTTCCCATGTCCTCGTTGTCCAACAGCGCCACCTCCGGCTTCATCGCGGCCGTCCTCAAGACCGGGCCCATCACCAGCGGCAAGTATTTCTCGAATTGTTTTCCTTTTTTCAACATTCAACGACACGTGCATTTTTTATCCTTTTTTATCAATCAATCAATCAATCAATCAATCTCCCTCCTCCTATTTACCCAGTATTTTGCAGATTCTTGTCCAGGCTGAAATCATGTAACTGATTTGCGGGTCGTCGTCGGGAAGCTCCTCATCCTCGTACGTTTTCAGCAGCATGTTCATCACTTCCTCGGCATCCGCTGCGAACTGAGTCGACACAAAACAAACGATTAGCATTTTCTTTATTCTTTTCACTCTTTTCATTAGTCAAGGACTCTCACCGTTTCCGGGCCAACGGCCAATCCAATCAAGCTCACGCATTCGATCGCCTTTCCGCGAAGCATTTTATGTCCTTGATGATTCGCGTTCTGAATTATGTACTTTAAACTGGGCATAAGCCTATCGTAGTACATGACAAATTGTTCCTCGCAGGTGTCGGCGACGGATGCGATTGTCGTGATGATCTTGCATTCGGAGATAATAAAAACATGAGAAATTGTCAAGGCGAAAGGAGAAATACTTGGGAAAAAATGCTTTACCTGCTCCAGAACAAGTTTCGTGCCTTTCTCGAGCAATTCGTGAAATTTTGCCGTGAGAATCGACTCTAACTTGCCCATTATCGCATTGAGGTATGGTATCAAAATGTTCTTCGGGCAGTCCTCGCTAAAGTTGACGAGCGCTGCGCCGGCGTGGGCCTGAACTCTGGGATTCGCGTTGTCGTCCAGCACCATCAACAATCCGGGAATCACTTTGTCGTGGAATTTCTTTTCAAAAGTCGGCGCGAAATCGGTTGACATTTGTCCCACGGCATTGCAGGCTGCGTATCTCACTCGAGGGTGCTGCGCAAGGCGAATCATACAAATTTGCTTTCTCAAATATGATGACAAGGGTGAGATGAGAGGAGAGGAGAGGAGAGGAGAAGGCGATTCCATCAACTCTGGCTAGGGGGAAAAAAAACAACATAAATGGGACAACTCACGGGATCTTGCAAATAATTTATGACCCCATCCATGATTTCGGGTAAAATGGCTTCCATTTGTTTGTGGCAGCCTTCGCCGACCGCAGATATAGCCATAAGTGCCCCATGTCTGAAAAAAGAAAAGGAAAACTAAGTAATTTTTGCTGGTAATTTTTTTTTGTCGACGAAAGATATAATATGTTTGTTTCAAATCTAAGAACGTGGCAAAAAAGACGAGCCACGTTCAACAAAACTCTCTCTCTCTCATCTCGAAACGAGATGCAAATATCTCAAAAAACAGATCGAGAAGAGATTGAGTTTGTCGAGCTTACTGTTGTTACTGTTAATGAAACTTCCCATGGCAAAAGGGGACAAGTGGAAAAAAAAAAAGGGCCGTTGCTGCTGCTGCTGCTGCCCACCTTTCTTTCCAATAACTATTTGACACCATTCGGGAAATGTTTGGGACGACCTCAGGACGCCGATTTTCGCCGCCAGACACGCAACCCCACCTGTCAAATACACCCTCGGCGGCAACGCTGTTACTGCCGTGGTCCTCCCCCATAATTTCCTCCGACGACCCCCAACCCTCTTCCCCTTCCAAACAAGTCACCATCCGACGAACAACCTCCACAAGGGACGGACTA
>JABFQM010002838.1:0-13619 GCA_022816865.1 Zelostemma sp. ZL-2020
CGGAAAATAAACTGAATTATTTTAAAAAAGGAGGAATGTAATTAAATGATATAATTTAATAAATTTTAAGTAATAAATTGTGATATGAGGTTGTCAAAAATGGAATGGGGGGGGGGGCGAAGGAAACGTCAGGCAAATAATGTAAAATAGATGGCAGCACTTGATAGAGAGAGAGAGAGAGACCACCGCCGCCGCGCGCATGGGTATGAGCGTGTGTAAGCTAAGAGTCAGAGAGAGAGAGGAGAGAGAGAGGGTCCGCGGTCAAGTTATTTCATCACAGCTGATCCTGGCTGATCCTGCCTCGATGCTGTTGCTGATTAGACAGACATGGGCCATAGCCAGAGCGAGGCAATCACATGTAAGATCTAGTAAAAATCTGTAAGAAAGATAAATACAATCGTAAGCATAGGTATACGTTATATTTCAATTTTACCCGCTTCTATTTCGTCATTGTGACGTTATTAATTGCCGAATATTGATATATATATAGGTACATAATGTTGCAGGATAATTTTGTTGAGCAGAAAATCGCTTATTAAACACTGCAAAGTGCTTTAATGATTTTACAATGGATACGGAAAATACGGAAAACGTAGAAAAAAATATAACCTATTCACAAAGTGGTGATAAGGAGCAAGATAAGGTGAGTTACTCATACTTCACTCGTGTAAAATGCATTCGAGTTGTTATACATCATTAAAAATGTAATTCAATCTTACTATTTTGCCGTTTGCGTTATCGATTGATTGAGTATTTGTTAGTTATTTTTCAAAAATAAGATTACTAGCAATATGTATGAATGGACAGAGCTGAAAAAACTGGAAACTGGTATTAAGAGAAACGTAGATTTGAATGATCAAGCGCGAGCTAAAGTTGATAATGTTGTTGCAGAAACTGCTTCAACCATTCACGTACATCCTGCAAGTTCCTGGAAAGCAAATTCGCGCAAAATTGGCACACGCCTTCAATTATTGGCTAAAAATACCTCAGGAGAAGCTCCAAGCTGTAGGAGATATAATCCAGATGCTCCATAATTCGAGTCTGCTGTGAGTTTAATTCTAGAAGTTAATCGTTGAAATCGTAAATAATGCAAAAACGCACTTTTCGTTTATAACATTATCTTGTTTTGTAATGATCGCGAGCAAGCCTGTTTTCTGAAAATGAGGCGAAAAAATGTGTGCGCGAAGAAATAAATAAGCAAAATGTATGTTTTAATATGCTTAGAATAGACGACATTCAGGATAACTCGATATTGAGAAGAGGGATTCCCGTGGCACATTCCATTTATGGGATCGCCAGCACTATAAATGCGGCGAATTATGTACTATTTATTGCCCTCGAGAAAGTGATATCGCTTAAACATGCAGAGGTGAGATTATATGAAAACAAACGAGTTATTATATAATTAAAAGCTTTATTTTTAATTGCTCGCCAGAATTGCAAGATTGATGCAAAAACATGTAATGAAAATGCCAAGAGTTATTACAGTATGAAAGTTTCATGTGCAGGCGACGCAAATCTACACGGAACAGTTATTGGAGCTTCACAGAGGTCAAGGTATGGAAATTTACTGGCGGGACAATTTTATTTGCCCTTCCGAGCCGGAGTACAAAACAATGACAATTCGGAGTAAGTTTGAATGTATCTCGCTACCCGAAAGATGCTTGAAAAATATGCTCGCTGTACACGCCATGTGTCCGTGTATGCATGGATAATAATATTAAAAGTAATATTATATTGTTTTTGTATTGTAGCAATATCTTGCATTTTATGGAGAAAACGAGCTTGAATAAGTCGCGTTGATTCACGCATGATTTTCTTGCTCAAATTCTATATGAATGTGTTGAATAAACTGATCCATTGATCCAACGTTTCCCGCAGAGACTGGAGGTCTCTTCAACTTGGCCGTGCGGCTCATGCAACTGTTCTCCGAGTGCGAAAAAGACTTTGCTCCCTTGGCTGGCATCCTCGGCCTCTATTTTCAAATCCGAGACGATTACTGCAATTTGTGCTTGCAGGAGGTTAATACATATATATACATATATATATATATATATATATATTTATCTTTTATCTGACATTTTACTCGAGTAAACGAGTGCTCTATGCAGGCATCACATTTTTTCTTGCTTTGCAGTACACGGAAAATAAGAGCTACTGCGAGGATTTGTCGGAAGGGAAATTTAGCTTTCCCATCATCCATGCCATAAAGAATCATCCGGAAGACACTCAAGTCTTGAGTATCCTTTTTATTCGATTCGCTACTTTTCCAACTTTGTGCTCGAGAAGTTTTCGAGAGACGCCTTAACTCGAGGAAAACAAGATATTCTGAGGCAGAGAACCAAAGACGTCGAGGTGAAAAGATACTGCGTAAATCTTTTGGAAAAATTCGGATCCTTCGACTATACCAGAAGCGTGCTCTTCAATTTAAACAAACAAGCCAGGGACGAAGTCCAGAGACTCGGTGGAAATCCGTACTTGATCTCCGTTTTAGACGAACTTTTGTCCTGGGATCAAAAGCTAAAACAAGAAGCTTAAAATTGCAACAGTCGCGAAAAAGCGCCAAAGCCATTCCTATTTGTGATCAACTTAGTACATTGTGCTTGAATTACATTTCATTTTTTTTGCAAAGCTTATATTTTTATAAGCGCTACAAACGAAGAATTTTAAGAATTTTATTTTATGTACTTGAAATACTTGAAATGACTTGTTATCCGTGCATAAATCATGGATAAATTTACATCCTTACTTATTAATTAAACAACGATCGAAGCTCGTGAAGAATTTGTTTGCTCTTCTTAAATTATTTTCCTGTTCTATCTCATTTGTTTTGTCCATTTGGCACATCGTAATTCATTACGTACACAGTCACGAAGGCGATCGCTGAGTCGGAGTAGTAGGGTATTTCTTGAAATACCCTACTACTTGACTTTTCTTCACAGCTCCTCTACGGTATAAGGAAACACATGCTTTACTTTCTCGCAAGCTCGCGATCGAGTCGAGTGTATAAATAATATGGATGAAATAAAGTTTGAAAGTTGGGCCTTGCGCAGCTGAGGAAACGAGCGGAACTACGATAAAGTAACAATTTGGCAAAGACGCTCCTCACTGTCCTCCTCGTCGTCGGTATCGCTGCTCCACGTAGCTCTCGTTCCTCGTTCCTGTCAAATGTCCCCATTATTTTCGAGCATCCAACCCATCCTTCCTCCCGACGCCATTCCAGCCATTCCATCCTCGAATACCTCTGATGTTACCTATATATATACATGTAATATAGGTATACAAATTATTCTTACAAAAGTTTTCCTTTCTTTTGCAATCCGACTCTTTGTACGGAATAAAAAAAAAATGAGATTATACCAAAACCTGATCGAATCTATCGTACGATCGGGTGCAGTGCAGCAGACTCTCCCCCACAGAATCAATAGCGCTCCCATTGAAGGACCGCGGAGACGACGGCGGCTCGACTCCTCGATAGAAAGCGCTCAAAGCTATGTGCAACAAGGCCAAAAGCGCCAAGAGCCCGGCTGAAACAATACGACGACGTATTTTCCTTTGCTCCAATTTATTTTCTTTCCTTTTGTCAAATTACCTGCTACGTAAGATAGCCATAATTTGTGAGGCTTCCAAGCAAGAAAGCATGCTATCGGCAAGTAAAGTAATGTCCTTCTCCAGTTATTGCCATTAGCAAAGTTCGAGCAGCACAGCCGTGATTCGTCGATGGATCTGCATCAGGGAGGAGCATGCGAAATCGAATGAAAAAATCGACAAGAACGAGTAACGCGGTTGGAAAAAGAAAAAGAACAAAAATTTCCGAATCACTTCATTATAATATTATGTAGGTACCTATATCGCGTATAGGAAATTGCGATTTAATGCGCCAGTTTGCAACGCTTTTCCTTTGATAATTTTTCGCAATTTCCGCCGGAGGATGCTGATTAAGCGTCGAACGATCGAATTCCAATAATATTGCAATGATGGATTGATTCTTTCGAATCGATTATCTCATTGCTATATGGTGTAGTACTTGTATAATATTATATTCAAATATCCACGTACCTCGAACACTCGCAGGCTCGAACAAACAGCGCAACGGCCCAAATTATTATCTCTAGGAAGAAAATCACAGCCGATGCCACTCTGCAAAAGATCGCACGCTAAATATCATATTATCTAAGTATTGATGAAATCTTTTCATTCCATGCAGCAAATTAATTACGATACAAATATCCTCACATGATGCAATGGCCTATGATATTTCCGCGGTACGCCACATCCGCCCCGACTCCGCAGACAACTGCAAATAATCTATATTTCAATCGACGCAAACTTTCATGCTAAAAATTACGCTATATATTACGCATGGATTTCATAAATGCAATAAATGTACAGCAAAAAATATGAGACACTCGACGCGTCGAGATGTACCTGCATGCGACACAATAAATTGGCAGTTAATTTTATATCGCGCTTGTAATTAAGGCAGCTAGCTCTAATTGGCTGCTTCTAGTTATATAAGTATACGAAGTCAGAGCGCCATAGTCGTGTGACAATAATTAGAAATGCGCGGACGTGCACTTTACACGACTTCGAGCTTACATGGAATATATAATTATGCAACTTATAATAAGCATTGATTAAGTGCTGCTGTTATTTTGTTTCAGCAATTATTTAACAATTCTGGATTTAGTCACTATATAATAACTCTCATAATATACGCGCTATATACGAGCGCTCGTAGTACCTGCTTCCTGCATGCCCTTATTTTACATCCGTCCATGGTTCAAACCTGCTTGCTTTAATTTGCGAAATCGTGCCAAGATAATAATTATTATCCCAAATCTTAACAATTTGTTAAAATCATTGATTCTGCAATTTCTCTTTCATCAAGAAAAAGGAGCATGAAATATTGTAAATTGCCGATCAAACGAGTGATGAGGAAAGCGAGGTGGCCAATAATTTGTACAACTTTTTTCACGATTATTTGCATTACCGCCGTCGCCACGGTGGCAATTACATGAATCGGATGTAGACGGGGGGTACGAGGATCGAGTTTTCTTGTAGAGGAGAGATTAAGAGTTTGCCAGCCATTTTTTTTCTTTCTTATTTTTTGATTATTATTATTCGATTACCGCGGTAATATTATTTCTTTCAACCTCACGTTTCGAGAAAGAAACGGTTTATGGCTCGATTCCAACAATAATCATGCGTCCTGCAAGTTTGCATTTTCTCGCAGCGCAAAACTATCAACGTAATTAAAAGTTGCGAAAATGCAGGAATATCCCCGGAAGCAGCAAATTTGCCACGATAAATTCAACTCGAAGGAAAGGCAAAGGTATTTTTCTTTGGCTGAAACCCTGTCGAATTCTCGAGCAGCAGGGCTGCTCTCAATAAGGACATGTCGTAAAAGCGAAAAAAGTTTTCCAGGCCCAAGTACAAATACTACACGCGCATACCTAGGCTGGGGTGCATTGGATTACGTGACGGCATTTGCATCATCTCTTTGTCTTATTTATTTTGCCTACGGGGAATTCGATTTTTCCCGATATTAATATATTAGTATGAATTTATGAGAACAAAATATTAAAAAATACATGTATGCATACATGCATGAAAATGTAGTTTAGGGAACCGACTTTGCGAGTAGTGAAAAGCGTGAATTGCCAGACGCGCAAGTAGAAGAATCATGAATTGTCAGACGCGGTCATTCTTTTCAATCAAGTTGAAACGTCGCAATTACAATCAAAAATTGAAAAAACAACAATAGACACTTTTTGAAAATGATTTTTGACAAGACTTGAAAAAGAGACGATGTGATTATTACAAAAATAGCACAACTTGAAAAGCAAGCGCCGCGATATAAGAGAAATGCACTTTTTCATCATTGAAAAATATAGTTAGTTATGTATAGGTTTTCCGAGTCAAGTGATCTCATCAGAAATGAGAATACACACATTTTCCTACATTGGAAAATTCATCTTTCACACTATCTTTCATAAAACGTAAAAAATAACTTTGGAGCATTCATTTTATAGTCGATTGAATTTTCTACAATGCTGGCTCTTTTTCTAGTACACGAATATGTATGTACGTTTCTTTGCATATTGATCATAAAAAATATGAATGAAATAAATGCGACCGATTCAATATTGTAGTTTAAAAAGAAAATGAAATGCTTAGAAATCGCTTCGAGTATTACTAATACTGTGTACTGCAAAAACCAATTCTAAAATTATAACTCACCGATCGCGGCACAAACTCCAACTACCCTTGTCGTCATTGTTAAAAACATTTCTAATGGCCTGGCGCCCTTAGCAACATCGTTCACAGGGTTCATATTGTAATTCCGATCTCCGTGTAAAAAGGCGTTTGTCAATTTTCATCAACAAAATATGTATATCGTTGCGTGGGCGCGCGAGACGTACTAAATTCTAAAATGATGAAACTGAGCAGCATCCCGGCTTTTCAAGTCGTTTCTTGCTACACTTAGCCGCGCGCGCGCGCGCGCGCGCAAGACTTTTCTCCAGTAAGGAGCGAATACAACATTTTTGGAATTTCGCTATTGTGAACCACAAAAAGTAAAAAAAAAAACAAACAAACAAAATTCATCAATGAAACGACTCTTTCAACATTTTGGCTGTTGTGCTGTTGTGCTGCTTTTTTAAATTAAAAATAACATGTATGTATATTATAACTTTCATCGCTGTCATCACTCGCAATCTTTAAGTTTATCAATAAACTTGACTCGTAATAAATCAAGGGTCAAAGGTTATGCGAATAGTAAACTGGCACGAGATTTTCTTCACACGTAATATAATATATGTATGTACATCACAATTATAGAAAAATATATAATTTGCACAACCCGTGTACAAGTATACAAATATTGTGCCCTTACTCTCATTGTGCGATTGGGCGAGATTTATAATCTCGATACACAAACGTAAACACACATTTAAGACACTCTGTGAGGTAGACTGATTTACATAGAGGTGGAGATACGGATGTTCGCGTGCAGCGTATTTTGTGTCTCGCGTGCGCGTCAAATCTTTACAGATCGATTTCAACTTTGACTTTTAAATAAAGGCTCATAAAAAACTCTACTCGTCAATCTTCCATTTTTTTTCCTTGACGAATGTGCTTCGAATTTTTACAAGGGGCGGATGATTGCCCGATGCGGGTACCCTGTATTTCCAGAGGTTCGATTTTCTCCATTGCAGCGGCAGCAATGCCACCTTTCTTGCCCTTTGCTGCTGTTGCTGCTGCTGCTTCTAATCGATTTACGGGACTCTGAGAATTTCTGTGCCGGCACGACACCGCCGTGGACGCCGTTGCCGATCTATCGGAGAATAAGCATGTAATTTTCAACCGTTTTTCCAATGAGAAAGTATTGAATTACCTTTTTATAGGACTCGGCAGTGTGGCCATATTCATGGGAGCGAGTTTGACTTTCCTCAAAGGGTGAGGTTGCTTGGAAGTGTCCGATGTCGACTTCCAGGCTGAATGAATCTGTGGTAAACGCGTCAAGGACATGCGCCTTGGCGATATCAGTCTATGGGCAGAATTAACGTTCCTTGCTAAAACAGCTGAGGAAATGCAATGCAAAAGTTAAAAAAATTGTATACATTTCTCATTCATTTATTTCTTGTTCTTTTACCTTGGTGTATCGACAAATCCATGGGTTGACCCAAGAACTGAATCGGGTGGGTTTTCAAAGTGGAGAAACTTTGTTTCGTCGAAAGGATAAAGGGAACCGGACTGACGACAATTTTCTCGTCAAAGATCATTCCAGCTTTGTTTCGCTCGATGGTTTCCGGGCTCTTCGAATCGAGAACTTCCAAAAGATCTCTTTCCTCGGAATGCAAATTATCACTGTAAGGAAAAAGATGAAAAAATAATTGGCACAATTTTTTACATGGCGACACTTGATTTAATATAACCGCGGAATGTTAGCCAACCAACCTACGGGGTGTTACTCGAGAAACTTTTTTATGCACCTGGAAGGGGTACGGTATGTTATCATCATTGCTTATTTTCGCGCAAGGCAAGCTGCGAACTTTCGCGCTACGTGACAAATTTTTGCTGACCACGTTCGTACCAATTGGGACTGGATCGATTCTGAGAACATCCTCCAAATCATTGCATAAAGAGTTTTCGATTTCTCGCTCGTAAAGCAGGAGCTCGGAACAAATGTACTCGGCCAGTTGGTTGTAAACATCCTTGCGCAGTTCCTTGCCATTTTGGCCAGCAGAGCTAGACGACCCCTGTGCGGCGTATCAATTACATCTCAATTGAAAAAACACTAGTACATATGCTATGTATAAAGATCGAATTCATAAGCATCTTACTTTGGTAGAAACCGCGGGATCTAGTAATTGACTGGCTCGGCGCTTCTTCAACGAAACATCCTGTATATTTTTATCACATTCATTGCCGTTGCTGCTATTGCTGCTATTGCTACCGCTACTACTTTTTGGGCCAATACTTTCCCCTATAATTCTCAAGTGTGGCAATTGATTACGCCACTGCAGACACTCGTCGAAGAGAGGTCCTGCCTCGAGTTGATTCTTTTTCTCGTAAAGCATGCTCTCCACTGCCTCCCACTGCTGCAAAACTTTTCGCGTCGCGATCTGTTCCATGTCCTCCGACCACGAGGCCGAAGCATCGCTGCTTCGACGCTCCCAATCCCGGCCATCCGAATCATGCTTGCCTTTGCTTTCCACAGTTTTGATCGCTTCGAATGTTTCATTTGTATCGCGTCGTTTGCCTCGACTTTTTCTGCTTTCGTTCTTGTTAATTGAACTCGTCGATGCCTCCAATCCGGTGGAGATTTTCATCAAGTTTTGCGACGCCTTCCCTTTGCTTGCCAAGGGGATGCAAACACTTCATTCGGGACAATCAAGATATCAAAAAACATATCTTATAATCATAACCATTTTTAAAACTTACGTGCTTCTTTTCGAGGTTTTTTTATGCATTTCATGCTTCCTTCTCTAAAGGTTATATCATCCAAAATTAAATAGTTCAAGTATAGTAGAAACTGTCATCGAAATTTCATTTTCTTTCTAATTTTTTTCGCTGGCACGTTACAATTAATTTTTTATTTACTTTTCATTCGTGCGTATATACATATCGTCATTTACGGAACGACATTTTTGACTTAAAAAATTGAGGCGTGAATTGAGCGTGAAACTTAGGAAAACTGCTGCCGCGTGAAACCAAGTAAAACGCGACGACGTTGTGGCCGTTGTTTTATAGAAAACTATGATGTTATAAATACGTATATGCACATAAAAAAAAGGATCTAATAATAAACAGACGAAACAGAGAGAGAGAGAGAGAGACCGAGACTGTGTGGGGGGGGGGGCGTCTAGTGGCGCCCCCTGCTTTTTTGCCGGTACGAATGGTGTGGTGGCGGCGGCGGCGCGCGACGACACAAATCAACACACACACACACACACAAGTGTCAAAACATTTGATGCCAATCTAACAATTAAGAAGAAAAAGTGTCAAAACAGAGAGCAAGAGAAACCAAGGCCAGAGTGCATGGTACAATATCGTATTTATTTATATGTCATTAGCAATTGCAAGGCCATCAAAATTGATGAAAATCATATCAATAACTGCATGACAGCGCGATTTACTGTGATGTGATTTACAGCATTTGCAGGTTCGGTGATCTTTTCGTGGTTTATCAATCGAGAAATAAGCGAAGAAAAGGCAAAAACCGTTGACCACGGCCCATTAACGGCTACGAGGATATTACGAGATATATAAATGGCTGCGGAGGAACCTTTCGAACAGGTGACGGTACTGAATTTTTTCTTTGTCAACTCGAATAATAAAACGAATGGATGCATTTGTTTGCCGAATTGCTCTTGTGTTTACGTTGTTTACGAGGCAATGAAACGATGGGTTTTGAGTTCCCATTTGAATCGCAAGTATTTCACGCGTGGAATGATGAAATATGGATGATTGATATAGATTTTCGAGGATGACGAAACCGAGATACAGATCGGGGGCACTTTGCCCGGAGGTCGAAAACGGCTATTCTCGAAAGAATTGCGATGCATGATGTACGGTTTCGGGGACGACCAAAATCCATATACCGAAAGCGTAGACCTGTTGGAGGACCTGGTTATAGAATTCATAACTGAAATGACGCACCGGGCGATGGAGATTGGACGCACGGGGAGGGTCCAAGTCGAGGACATAGTGTTTTTGGGTAAGATTATAAATCGAATGATCGGGTTGGAAGATGAAAGCGTGAAAATAACCGTTTGCTTTTGCAGTTAGGAAAGATCAAAGAAAGTACGCCAGAGTCAAAGATCTTTTGACGATGAACGAAGAGCTAAAGAAAGCCAGAAAGGCTTTCGACGAAGTGAAATATGCAGGTACGCTTGTCCAATGAATAAATTGATAAATAGTCGAGTAGAGTGCCAAGACCACCTGCCCTGATCTTGATCTTTGGCCATTGTGCACTTGTGCTGTTTTGAGTTGACGCCGCATGCTCATTTACTTTTATCTATCTACATGATTTATATTGTATATGACAAAACTAGTGGGATTAGATTGAATTATCAGTGAATGCTACTGATAGTATTTGTACACGAGCATGCCGTGAATTCGTCACTCCGGATTGATTTTTTCATTTAGTATCTCTACTAATATATTGAAATCGTAATTTTCTCATCAAACTCTCTTCCGTTAAATTATGTTCATTTCACGTGATATTGTGCAAAAATTACTTACAGACGGAGTCGATGGTGCGCCAACACTCTAGTTGCAAACAAAAAACAAACAAAGTTGTCCTATTAAAGCATTTTTACATATTTCTTGAGACGTTGACTCGAAGCCGAATGTGATGCAAAATGTCTTGATTTCTGAAATTAAAAAAAACGCCCTCTACATTTGTGCAAATTGAGCGCAATATTTGAAGTATCGAGCGTTGTAATGAGTATTGACTTGCCTTTCTCTATTCTATTGGAATAAAAGGGCGTAAGTCTGTTATAATATGTATATGTATACGATATATGCGACGCGTGAATTATTTGAAAACGTGAGCTCGACTTCTCGATTGTTGAAATTTGAGAATTCGTATAGCTCCACAGTTGAAAGACTTGATTTGACGAGTGCACGTTTTGCGAACGAGATACCTATTACATTTTCTGCCTTGCTAGTAAATGAATACTTAGCTGTGAAAATAAGTTGTGCCTGCGACCTTTGCATCATCGTACATAATATTATTCTGTACTTGTGAGATATGTTTATATTGTTCGAGTAGCGCGCTCGCTGTTGCCAATCTTGTCATGGCTTTTACGTACAGTGCAAGTCCTTGGAATGAATTGTATGAGATTCGAGCGTAAAAGTGCAATAATTTTGCTAACAGAGTAGAATCGAGAAAAGGAAGGCGAAGGCGATCGAGGTGAGAAGAAAAGAGACGGAATGGACGAAACTGAGGAAGGCTTTTTGGGATCACGGAGGCGCTCCGCCCAACGAAACAATCTATCTATATACGAAACGTGGCCGCGGCTCGTCCTGGACTTTTGAGCACTTTTTCAAGTACCTGTATAGAATAGTAATGACAATCACAATCGATTATTAGTTCTCAAATCTACTACACCGTGCACCGTGCACCGTGCGATGCGATGCGATGCGATGCGATGCGATGCGATGCGACGCGCGTGTCGATGATTCTGTATAATCAATTGTAAAGAGTGAGTTGCTGCATTTATTTGTAAACATATCTTGGAATCATTAAACGAAACGAAGGCAAATGTTTCATTTCGTTTTGCAAAACCCTTTGAAACATTGCAGATTAGATACACGTGATGAAAGAAATTACTAACCATTTCGGTCATTTGAAATTTATTAGTAAAATAAAGCTTACAAAACATTAATTGTACCAATAAAAGATGAAATACGTATTATTGCAATGATTGCAAAGACGCCAAGCCGATTGATTAAACGATAAAAGCTAAGCGCAGGCCAAGTTTACATTACAGCTTAATATAAAATTTGAAATGGCATATATTTTAGTGCGCACTCGCGCGTTCAGTGCGCATGCATTTTATCGAATTCCATCCATATTGGTGAAAATGTATGATATGTATAGCTGCTGCAAGTGTCAATTGAAGGTTATTTAGAGCCGAGATTATGTGAAATAATAAAACTACCATCCAATTGTCAAGTCGAAAAATCGAAATATTTGTCGAGAAACTTTGGTAATTGTGAAATTATTGAAAATCATTCGAAATAAGAGTATCAACAGTTGCACAGCTGTGTTGATGTATGCATGCGTAGGTACATGAATATTATAAATAAAAAATCGCGGGGATCAATAATCGAGAATCGTCGCTTGGCAATGAGGCGGCGCACAGCGTGTGGTAAAATTGATTATCCCCAGTTCTATTAATGAGATTCCATGCCGCGTAATGAAAGTTAGATGGATTCGGGAAAAGTGCTAGTATACTATAGAGCACCACTAGACTAAAGCTGTGCTCCTATACTAAACAAGCAAAGCAGGCAAAAGCAGAGAGTCGAGTATGTACACTTTTTCATTTTCCGTATCTCAGTCTCGCTTTTGAAAACATGAAAGACGCCAGTAGATTGTTGCGAGTGCTGCTCAAAGTATCGGAAAAAGCCGCGAACATAGCGAGAATTTGCCGGCAAAATGAGTCGCTCTTTTCGTTGCTGGTTCAGGAAAAGAGCAACGACGAGAAGAATCCGCGCTTTTTCCAAGACTTTAAAACATTGGCGGACGTTCTCATTCAAGAAACAATCAAGCACGACATCGGACTCGAGGTACGAAGATTCCGCCCTTCCTTCCCGTTTCTTTGCATTATGTATAATATGTACCTATATCAGCTAATCGTGCGTGTTTTTCTCCCGCGCAGTTCCCGGAGCTAGCGAAAAGGGTGAAAGGCGAGGAAAGCAACGTCTTTAGCAACACGCTGGGCGAAAGCATAACGGTCGAGGTGCGCCCTACTTGGGAAGAAACTACGCGATTGCTCGTTCAAGTCTTGGATAAGAACGCGGAGGTCGCCGAATTACTATCGAAGCAAGTTCACAAAGATATTTTCTTGACGGACGTCCCTGTCAAGAAGAACATACCCAGCGACTTTGATAGCGCGATCGACGATATAGCCATTTGGATCGATCCCATCGGTACTCGATCCCAGCTTTTCTTATCTTGTACTACGATCTCTTGTAATATTCTAAACGCGCCTGAAATTGCCGGAAATTGCCTTGACCCACGTAATACGTTACTTTATTACCTAGATATGATCGAATTAATTTGCAGACTCTACCGCCGATTACATAAGCGCCACCGAAACCGTGGACGAAGAAACAAAGCTACATTTGAGCGGATTGCGTTGCGTGACGGTGCTGATAGGCGCTTATCTAATGAGTACGAATTCACCGGTTATAGGCGTGATAAATCAGCCGTTTTACACAAAGCAAGAATCTGGGTGAGAAAGCATGCGCGGTATCTTTCTTTTCGTCCTTACCCTTATTTCACTGACGTTTCGACATTCCTTTCCGCAGATGGAAGGGAATGTGCCACTGGGGCTGCGTCGGCGAAAATGGACTGGGGCAAAGTTCCATTAGTCGAGACT
>JABFQM010002839.1:0-13613 GCA_022816865.1 Zelostemma sp. ZL-2020
TGTTTCAAACGGGCTTGTCTGGAATACAAAATCTTCTCGCAGTCACAGTCCGTTGCGTGACCAAAAATACCGCTTCACGGGTGATAATTCAAGGGGAAGAATTGAGTTATCGTTAAAGTTTTGTAGTTTGTAGTTCATGAGGTCTCTGGTTGAGAACGGCGATCCTGTAACCCTTTCTGAGTAGTGTATTTAAAGAAAAATTCCCCTTGGAAACTCACTTGTGGCGAGGAGTAGCGATACCTGGCGTTGCTAAAAATTGCCACGTTACACCCCTCAAAAACATTACAAATGTAATTAGGCTGTCGAGAGCTAGATATGTTCATTGTTCATGATATTTACAGCAAAATCTTGTATCATAGTCCTGGAATCGCACCCCAAAAGAGGGTGTTGCAATTAAGTTTTGGCGGAGTAATAAAAATTGGCAATCTTATAGATTTCGAGGTGCTCTTTCTTATTTTTGAACGTGACATTCAAGCATACGCATCAATTTTGGATAGGTTATAATTATTTCGATACAATATGGAATTATAATCAGAATTTATTAATTGGACATAATTTGGTTTTACCAGTCGATAGAAATGCTATTCTGTTCTTTGTTTTTCGTTGTTTTTTTTAAATATAAGTCGTCAATTGCTTATCTTTATGTTAAAAGATCGCAGCATTCTCGTTAATGACTGTCCTAATTGCTACCGAAGAAGGATACCCGTTATCCTTCTCAAAATAGTGTCCAAATTCCTTTTTGACGATAGCTATCTCTTCCGACCAACGTATATTTCGGAATGCTAGAAGACATGGAATTTATATTTCTCCTGTGAGTACATGAAATTGAAGATCATTTATTCATTACAAAACAGATTTTTTAATAATGGCATTGATCCAAATTTAGGCTACAATCTTTACTTGAAAACTTCGAAAAACCCTTAAATGGCTTGTACAATATAATGCCAATTCTCACTTGAATTAACATGATATTTTTGCCATTTTGTACCTGATTCAGTAATTGTCTGTTCCAGGGATCCAAAAAACGTACGGATTTTCTTCCGTAACGCCCACCCGCAGTCGTAAATCTTGTTTACATTTCGTGATGTAATTTCGTGTGACTGGAAAAACCTTTGAATTTCGTCCCTGGCTCTACTTTTTTCACTGTTTTTTTTCTTCTATTTTTCCTAATTTTGTTATCATTTGTCGAAATGGCATTTTTAACTAACGATTCTCCGCAGTCTCTGGGAAATGGACACTCGCGTCCAATACGGGGCCCTCCTTGACATTGTACGCATTTGGAAGGTCCTCAGTTGCTGCATATATAATAATTTTTTTCTTATCGCTCAAACTGTACCAAGTTCAGTTAACATTCAGCCGCTTGGGCGTTGATGACTGAATATTACCACGAGTCTCCGGAAAATGAATTTTATCGTCGTCATTCCCGTCCTCCTCCGAGTTGCCATCAAAAGAACTGTTGCATTCTTGGTCATAATCTTCGAACATAACTGTAGAAAAGAACATTGAATCAGCATTGCTATAATATCGCCAAGTATAAATCCGAAAATCCGCAAAACCATCGATAGTTTCGGTTCAAACTAGATCGAATAAATGAAAACTTCCATAACGATCCTCTTTTATCTCTGAAAAACAAAAATGAAATGCATACCGACGAGGTTTTCAATTTCAAGGTATTTATTCATTCAAGGTATTTATTATATTACTTCTGGTAATACTTATGAGCAAAACTTACTGCTAGAAGTTTATCCCAGCTAAAAATTTTTTGGATAACTTTCTTTATTCAATGTTGTGATGGCGATTTAATTCAACGCAACGCGGATTCTAATCAATAACATAATTTTTTTATTAAATGTTGCTAAATATGATACTAATCAGGCATATTCAGTTCAAAATTGAAAATTATTATCTCAAAGATATTTTTTACGACTTGCAGCAACTTGTTGGCACCACTGACAAAATATTTCGTCAATAATTTGAATAATTAGAAAAACATCGATTTTCGCAAAAGTTTACCTTAATTCTAGTATCTTCGGAAACTCGCAAAAAATACGTTTCGACTACCATTACTTTGTAATTCAATATCATGCAATTGTACACGATTTTGGCCAATTTCTCTAACTTTCAGAAATCGCTAGAGAATTCCACGTCCAATGAAAAATAAACCGGAGCATTTTGTTGAGATTTAGCCGAGTAATCGTAATTAAAAGTTTAAAAATATTAATTTGCAAATAAAAATTTTTTTCATTATAATTTTTTATCTCAAGGAATATCAATTAGATAAACAAATTGTTAATAAAATTTGCTCTTTCCACTCCCTTTTTTGCACTACATAAGAAAATGGGAATTAATTTGGGAGTAATTTTATTTGTTTATCTGGAGCATGTATTTTACATCTTAGGAATTTTTTACAAAAGACAAATAGTTGTTGTTCTGCATAATTTCGAAATACTAGAGAAAAACACATTCTTTTTCCAGACTGCAACTTTCCAAAAGCGCCGCGTTAATCCGTTGGTTTTCGTTTCTGGCACGTTTCCCAGCTTCTGCTAAAAGTGGCGTACAAATTATTGGTCCGGGCCCCAGCTATAATTTCGTTGGAACTTGTTGGTTGCTTAACTTACTATTCAAAAATTGAAGAAAGTGGAAAATCGCACCGCCCGCCAATCATAATTTTTGACGAAATGCGGTTTGTTTCTACTAAAACAGTGCAAAGACCTCGTAGTTTCAACACAATTATAGCTGGGGCCCGGACCAATAATTGATACGCTCATTTCAGCAAAAGCTGGAAAAAATCTCGGAAACGATAACAAACGGATTAACGCAGCGTCTTTAGAAAGTTGCAGACTGGAAAAGGAATGTGTTTTTTTTAGTATTTCGAAATTACGTACAATAACAATTATTTTTCTTTTCTGAAAAATTCCCGAGATGTAATATTCGCGCTCTAGATAAACAAATAAAATTCCTTTTAAATGAATTTCCATCTTACGTAGTGCAAAGAAGGAAGTCGAAAAAACTAATTGTATCATCAATTTGTTGATCCGGTTAATACTTTTCAAGATAAAAATCATAAATTCAAAAAAAAGTTTTCCCCAAAAATCAATGTTTTTTGAACTTTAAATTACGATTACTTCCTACCAGAAGCTGGAAAACGTGCCTTAAACAAAAACAAACGACTTGGAATATTGCAGCCTGTAATATGAATGTGTAGCTGTAATGCGCAGATAGGTTTTTAGAATGAAACGCGCCGTTTGCTCTTCTTGAATTAAAGTTTATTTCCTTCTTCAATCCGTTTTAAAATAGTGAATTCATCATTCCGGTGAAAACTGGTGAAAGAAAAGGGAAATAAATCATTGTGTTTGAATTAGGCAAATTTATGAGACGAAAAAACAACGATGGAAATCCAGGAAAAGGTCTCACATAATAGAAAGTTGTAAATTTTGTGAACGGAGATAAGAAGTTCGAGACAGAATGCCGGGAATTTACTTCGAGGAAAGGACTTAGTCATTTCTAGGATCCTAAATCTAAGCAAAAAAATGGGGTACACTGGAACGCCGCAAGTTAGAACTATAATCCTTTTGCTCGCGGTCAAAGCGGTTCGCTCAATTAACGGTCTCGAACTCGAACGATTTTCTCGAAAAACAGCCACGACGTTTGTTTGGAATACGAGAAAAGCAAGCGGACTTTCCGCGACTCGATCTAGCAAATTGCCCGTGCAAAATGCAAAAAAAGGGATAAAAAGGAGTTCAGAGCATTTTCTCGCGAGGGGCCATTTTCTTGCCCGTCTTGCGTCTCGACTTGACACGAATTTCCAAAGTTCTCATGTCTCAAAAAACCTACAACCTTTGTTTACATTCGTTCGGGATCGCTTTTTTCCACGAAAACAAGTTTGTTCCACGGGAATTCTTCTCCCCATCGATTCCTCAAGGTCTTCCACGACTTTCGACATGGCTTTTTCAAGATTTCGCAAGGGACCCATTTTCGCAAATTCAACCTGAAGTTTCCGCTGCACGAATACTCGAATCTCACCTGAGATTATCTTCCCCGCTTTTTCCTTTTTTCGTCTGTCTTTTGCTGTGATTTTTCATCCTTTTTTCACAACCAGCCTCGACGCTTCATGGGATTTTTCGCGATTTTTATGCCTCCGGCGCTTTTTTCTCTTCAGTGGAAAAAAAAATCAACTCGTTTTATTGAGGAATATTACGATTTTGGACCAGACCTTTTACGGTAATGATTGCGATGATCGAGTAAGGAAAATGGTTTTGAAATATTTCGAGGTGATTTGGTTCAAGCGATATTTTTCCAGGAGCAATGATTTTCTACAGAAAAGGGAACGTTTTGAGACCGAATTTTCGGCTTGTATTTTCGTTCAAGAGGAAGAACTTTGATGAACCGAGAAATTGATTTTTACCGTTCTTTTTTGGTTTCACGATTCGTCGAAATTTCCTATTAACGCAGTGACGCTTTTGTGCGTGAAAAGGACCGAATTTTATTTTTGAATTTTCGTTTAAAACGAAGAATTTTTGGAAAACCGAGAAATTAATTTTTTCTTCCGAATTTAACGAGACGATAATTTTTTTTTGGTCGTTACGAATCTAGATTTTGCGACGACATTGCATCTACGTGATTTTGATTTGTTTTTAACGAATTGCTTCACAGGAAATGTAAATTTTTAATTTTCGTCATCTTATCATTTATTCCTACTATTCAAAATTGCTTTAAAACTGCCTCAAGGAACTTTGAGCCGTGCTACATTTTATCATGCTTAATGTGTAATTAATATTCATTCACGATTATTGTAAATACTCATCTCGCCGATAATTCCAGGTTCAATTCTAGGGAGGAGTTTCGAAAGGAACACGAGCATACGGATGGATCTCGTTCTTCAACGGATGGATACGAAGAGTAAGATGATACCTCGAGGAAGAACTTTGGGCGCATTGCGATGCGTTTATTTTTGAGTATAAGAACGCCACGACCGAAGAAAACAAACGAGGATGCGGATCGGTTTTGAAACTCGACGGGGTCGTAGTTAACGCCAAGTCTTTGTCTGTGGCCATGAAAGAGCTTGAGCCCCTGGATCTGGCGATTCCGTCCGATCCGGAGCAACGCGTTAATTGGCAGTTCGATGTCAAATTAATTCTGTTTATTTATCTTTATAATTCAGGCAAATTTAATAAAAAAGAGCGGTAAAAATTCCGGTGTTTTTGTAAAATTAGTGAGCTTGTTTATTTCGACTACTCATAAAATATGTAGAAAGTCCTCACCAGCAGGAGTCGAGCTGGAACCGCTATATTGAAAAAAGATAGGGAGAATCAGTTTGTAATGCTGTAACTTATGAAGGGTTGAAAAATTTTACTTTTAGTTGTGAGAAATAATATAGTCTATTGAATTCTTGATAAAATACATATCTCGAGTTTTTTGTTAATGCAACGGTTAAGTTTAAAATTGTATTTAAAATTGAGAAACACTTTTTTCAGCATTCGATTTTCACTTTTGATTAAACCTCCAATGAATTGATTAATCAAGTAGATTTTATAGCAATTTCCTAACATTTCCAAGTGTCTCAAAAACAATTATAAATTACAAAATTCGTTTTTAATTTAACATGTTTAAAACCCCTTTTTCAAATTTGTTCATCTGTTGTCAATTTTGAAGTGAAATTCATCGACTGTGCCTAAAAACAATGAATTTTAATTAGAAACTAATTTTTATTTCATTATTCGATCTTTTTCAACGATTTAATTAATTATGAAATATCGAATAATCGATTTTTTATTCCATAAACTAAAACTTGTTAACTCAAATTTGTATTTTAAAACCACTTTGCGGACAAAAATGTTACTATTGTATCGAAATAAAATACTTAAAAGTCATGAAACGTTCAAATCGGTTTTAACTTGTTGCACGAAGCACGCTGAATGCATTTCGAGAATTCTTGAAAAAAGTCTTACAATTCAAACCTTAATAATTGATTCACGAGTTCATGACCCGACAATGCAAAGTGTTAAGGGTGTCGCATCGCAATTTAAAGATAATTGCGAATCAATGGGACCGATCGCGTAATCTTTTTTCACGCTAGCGCTTTATCGCGAGAGCGGGGAGATGAAGTGTGTACGGGTTAATTGCGATGAACAAGAACGCGGAAAAGAAACAAGCGGCTGCCAATAATTATTATCTCGAGTAATAGTCAATGAAATAAAATGAAAATGAGGAGTCTCCCGGAAGCGTAAATTAAACGACAGGTGGCGCATGTCGTTTGCATTCTTGCTTACAATTCAGACAAGATTTGCCGATGCTCGAAAAAAGCTTCGTTGCGTATTTCCTTCTTTTTTAAGAGTTTATTTTTCATGCAAACGGAAAGTATTGTTGCTGCAACTGAATTCGTTTAACTCGTTGTTTTTAATAACATAAATTTATCAACAATTGATGGTTTGTATTCAGAATTATGTACACGGAATAAAAATGTGATGTGAAAATAGAAAAGTATTACAATGAGAAGATTGTATTGATGACGAAGTGTTTCATTGAATTATAATTGGTTTGATTAGCAATTTTTCGTTGAAATGTATGAAATTTCGAAATGAACAAGAGGTTAAAAATGTAAAAACGAAATGATTGTTAAAATCAATAGAAAATTGTTTTTGAGATGATAAAACATTTTGTTGAATACTTATAGTTTACACAAATACCTACAATCGAAATACAAGGTTTTTTAAACTCTCTCTTATCCGATTCTCCCGTTTCTTCTTTCCCACTTTTGCGTCCATGTCCGAGTTCGAACCGTGATCTACATTCCGGCATTCGCGTCTGCTTCTCTTTCTGAAGAGCCCACAGACCCGCAAGGAAACCGCATGGAAAACCTTGCGGCGGAATAGGCGGTCCGAGATCCAAAGCCCACCGGTGACGACCTTGAAAAATTTTTCTCAGAAAAAATCCCAAACATCCCCCGGCAGGATTTGAACCCCGGCCCGGTTTATCAATTTAATTTTTTTTCATTCAACTACTGTCATCTCAATTTTTTTTCTTCCTTAAAAAAGCCATAAGGGTCATGATTTCCAACTTGGCAAGCGCTCAGTGAGTATAGAATCCGGGCCTTCAATTTTCGTTTTCGTCGAGTAACTCCAGATCTTCGTCATCGCCATTGTCGTCATCGTCATTTTCGCTTTCTAAAAGGTAAATTATTATATCACGCGTTGTCATTGTTTCAGGAAGGAAATTTCGAGTCATAGATTACCAATGTCTTCCATTATGAAAACATGCTCGTCTGTAGTTATGAAAAAACTACCCAAAAAGTCCTCGACGTGTAGTCTGCAAGAATAAAAAATTCTCCGTTATTCGTATTCTCTGCTGTAATTACTCTTGCATTTTTACTCTTGCGAACTCACTCTCCGTTTGCTACTACGGCCTGTTGTTGCTCTATGTAACGATCTCTGGTTTGCATCGCCGCAGATCTTTCACGTGTAGTCAGTAAATTATTTGTCATTCGGTGCAAAGTGATCTCGTTGTCGGTGAGCTCATCGTTTATCTTGTCTGCAGAAATGCGAGTACATTTTACGAAGCGATCAAGTAAAATAGCCCAACATTTAGAAGTTTACTAAGACTCGAACCCGATTAACTAATTTTTTAAAAACTGTTTGAAAATTCCTCAGCAAACGTGTTTTGCGGTTTGCAACGATCTGGTCCCTGCGTTTCTTTTTTCTATTTATAAAGCTTTTTCCAGCTATCGTTTTAGTAAATTTTCGTTACTTGTCCCTGACTTTCCAGCGACAAATTTTTCCCAACCTTTTCTTCATGGTGTAAGCAAATAACGGGATTTCGCTGCAAATCGTTAAACACGTTTGAGAATGTAAAAAAATTCAGCCAGTTCGACTAGAGTCTTAGCACTTGAGCCGTAATTGCATTTACCAAGAAATACCCAAAAGTTCGGACGAAGTCCGATTCTTTTCTTTAGACACTTATTCCCACTCTCGACAAAATTGTTGGTTCGCCATTTTGATCCGAAGACACTGACGACATTCTTGAACCAATTTCTTCTCATGTACACCATGAAAGCATCTGCAGTTCGTCGATTTGGCAATTGTCCCGCTTCCCTGTCGAACGTGATAAAAGCTTCGTCAAACCTTTCATACAGAAGCAGCGGCAGGGAAAATAACATTCCCAAGAATGCCAGTGTTATGTCTTTTGCTATTCCCAGGGACTTCAATCTCTTCCCTATAGCCTGCAAATATACATGAACTTGTTAATAATATATATTTATATGGTATATATATCCGGGTATCCGAAAGGGGAGGGATAGTTAAATGAAGAGCAAAAGAATCAATGAAAAATGACGTAATCGTTTCGCGACATAAAGAAAACAAATTTATATGGTTAACAAAACTGCGAACTTGTTCAATAAACACATTTTTCACACGGCGCTGCATTCTTACTCTGCAGTAGTGAAACTAGCATCCGATCACGCGAACTTCTGGAAAAGTGTCTCTGATTGCACGAATTGATCCTTTTTCGGAGTCGCTAACAACAGTTTGTAAAGAGTTGCGCAAATTCGGGGCCAATCGGCAGATTTCATTCCAGATTGCCCTGTACATTAGTTTAGTTCGTCTACTGCACATGACATAGGCTGCTCCTACAGCCTGCAAGAAATTTGCATTTCAGAAAATACATGTAAAAAAATATTAGGTGCCTAATAGTTTCTTGCCCGAGTGTCAAGGCTGCAGGAGAGAATGGAACAGTAAATGAATTCTCGGCAGTACCATCGAAGGTTTGAAGGTCCGGGAACAACTTAGGAAGGTGGTCATAAAATAGGACGGAAAAAATATCATGAGGAGGAGAATCCAGGCATGATTATTGAAGGGATAAGCAATAAAATATCACGTTGAACCATTACCTTGTTTCTTTTTGCGAAGTAAATAACAAAAATTTGGGACAATCTGGGCTTTATTGGTCTTATCTGCAAAAAAACGTTACAAGAAAGACGAATACCAAGAACCAAATTTTTAGCGTCTGCAAAATGAGCCAGTGTATACTAACAGCAAAAGTTCCGTCAATAAATATGCTTGAAGCAATAGACAGCGCAGCCAAGAGTAACTGCGTGGAAAAGATATGCTGTACTACCATCCACGGAATTCGCCTGAGCTTTGTAAATCCCCTGCACCGGTGCGTAATCTCGCAGAGTTTCACCCACACTGGCAGCATTTGGGGGTAACGCGGGTACTATTTTCCGCCGTTCTCTAGTAAGGCGTGTCTCCATTGTCCTACTATATGTCATGTGTGAAGCAGTTTCGGGGTCCCTACAAAAATATACTTTTTTGACCATTTATAGCTACAGATAATGTAATGATTAAAAATATCGATTTTTGTAAAAAAGCTTATTCAAGGAAAACGTATTAACAATACTACAACTAAAAATGTGCCGAAAGTTTAAATGCTAATTACATCCTCCGTATAACTGTTATGTTATACATACGTTCTGCAAACTTCCTTGAAGATTTCATTGTAATCACGCTTCGTCTCGCGAGTTAAACGTTTCATCTTTTCGACGAGGCGATTTCCTGCAACCGTGCGAAATTTGGGAGCGTGCCGGTGTTGTCCTTCGACGCGTATACCGCCATCCTCTTGCTCGAAAGCTTTGGCTTTACATTTTTGGGCGTTTCTTTGTGTACAGTGGTATACACAAATAGTTCTTAAGTGGTACGTGTGCCCCATATGATAGTAAATTGTAGCGTTACCCTTTCCTACAATTTCTTCCATTTTCTCGAAATTGAAACTGAAATAGATGAATGAATAAACATCTGCTGATGAACGTTGTAATGATCGTGACGATATAGCGTTCATTGGGGACCAAATTCTGCATTTTACTTGTGAAAGCACGCTAGTTCAGTCAAATTACACTAAATTGGATCTGTTCAGATCTGACCTCCCAAATCTATGTGACCTGGAATAACGAAGGTGCCCTGACGTCCGGAAATTCGATTTTTCGGTTATAAGTGATTCTACTCGGGTTCATCAGTCAGAATCACTAAAAAATGAAAAATTATTGCATTTTCGGACGTTAGGGCCCTTTCGTCATTCCAGGTCACAAATTGGTCCCGATCTGATCAGATCAGATCTGCATGATCCGATTAGATCCTATCAGATCAAATACATATCTAAACATGGAATAAACATTTTTTGAACAAATTATTCAAAACTTTTTTTCAATCCTCTTTCTTTTCTTCCTACCATTTTTCGCTTTTCTTCGGAGCTTGTGCGCGGAAGAGAAATTTCAAAACTGCTCGTAGTTAGAATTTTCTTTTAAAACGGCGAGCTAAGTTTTTTAGGTTGAGGGTCTTTCACTTTCACGTAATAGAATTCTTTAACGCGAGTTATAAGGAAAAAGTTTGGTTAAGCTAGGTTCTTTAGGTTGAGGTTTCTTTAATATCAAGAGCTAGAATTCTTTAAGCGAGTTCTCTCAGGAAAGACAGGTTAAGCTAGGTTTTTAGGGTAAGGGTTATCTCATTTCACGGGCTAGAATTCATTGACGCGAGTTCTCTCGGGAACGTTAGGTTTAGCTAGGTTTTTAAGGTTAAGGGTTTCTCAATTTCACAGGCTAGAATTCTCTATTGCGGATTCTTTCGGTGAGCTTGGATTGAGCTACGTTATTAGGTTAATAGTTTTTCAACTTCACTGGCTGGAATTCTCGAACTCGAATTTTCTCGAGAAGCTTAGCTTGAGCTAGGTTTTTCAGGTTGAGAGCTATCTTATTTCACGGGCTAGAATTCTGTAACACACGAGTTCTTTCAGGAAAGTGAGGTTAAGCTATGTAACGCTAAGTTCTTTAGGTTCAGGGTTCTTCAATTTTACGGGCTAGAATTCATTAACGCGAGTTTTCTCGGAAAAGTTAGGTAAAGGTAGGTTTTTTATGTTGAGGGTTTTCTAATTCTACGGGCTAGAATTATCTAACGCGAGTTTTCTAGAGAAGGTTAGGTTAAGCTTGGTTTTTGAGGTGGAGATCCCCGTGAAAAACAGATTGGATCTGATCAGAACCGAAATGCTCAATGTTTGGATCCAATTGGATCCAATCAGATCTAGACAGATCAAATCAGATCTGGTGCTAAATCAGATCACATCTGCTCAGATCTGATCAGATCTGGTGTTTGATCTGATTTGGTCTGTTTGCATCTAATCGGATCTGGTTCTGGATCAGATCAGATCAGATTTAATCTGATCAGATCTAATTGGATCTGTTCAGATCTGATTGGATCTGTTCAGATCGGATTGGATCTGTTCCGATCTGATTGGATCTGTTCAGATCTGATTAGATCAGATTGGTCATAATTTCCGAACTCCAAAGTAATGTTTTAATGGAATTATTGAAAAAAATTTTTTCTAATGAGAAACATTTTTGATCTTTGAGAGTTTCGATTAAATATCTCTATTCATGAATTCGGTAGTTCATAAATGCTATTATCATAGCAAATTTGATAATTTCGAAGCATATATTCATCGAATC
The DNA here is from genome assembly GCA_022816865.1 of Zelostemma sp. ZL-2020. Taxonomy (NCBI): domain Eukaryota; kingdom Metazoa; phylum Arthropoda; class Insecta; order Hymenoptera; family Platygastridae; genus Zelostemma; species Zelostemma sp. ZL-2020. The sequence goes on from JABFQM010002839.1 coordinate 11,489, forward strand.
ATACACTGACAACTAGATGATCCTTACTAAAACAGATCCACTTATGGGCCATATGAAATTACATGATCACAAAAAGAACAATTCATTGATTGAATGAAAGAAAGGGGAGTTTTTCTTTTACGGCGAGTTCCTCAATTTGACTGGCTAGAATTAATTAAAGCGAATTGTTTTAAAAAGTTAGGTTAAGCTAGGTTTTTTTAGGTTGAGGGTTTTCAATTTCACGCGCTGGAATCCTTCACCCAAATTCTTTGGGGAAGTTAGTTTGAGCTAGATTTTTTAGGTCAAGGGTTCTTCAACTTAACGAGCTAAAATTTTTTAATGCGAGTTCTATCGGGAAAGTTAGGTTGAGCTGAAGTTTTAAGGTCAATGGTTTTTCAATTTTACGAGCTGTATTTCTGTGACGCGAGTTTCCTCGGGGAAGTGAGGTTAAGCTAGGTTATTGAGGTTAAGGGGTCTTCAATTTTACTGGCTAGAATTCTGTGACGCGAGTTCCTCGAGAAACTTTACTTAGGCTAGGTTATTTAGGTTATTGGGTTTTCGATTCCACGGGCTAGAATTCTTTAACGCGAGTTCTCTCAGAAAAGTTAGGTTAAGCTAGGTCAAGCTTGGCTATCCAGGTTGAGAGTTTTCCAAATTTACGGTCTGGAATTTATGGTCGCGAGTTATTTTGGGAAAGTTAGGGTGACCTAAGTTTTTGAGGTTTAGGGTTCTCTAATTCAACAGACTACAATTCTCTAACACAAGTTCTCCCCAGAAGGTTTGGTTGAGCTAGATTTTTAAGGTCGAGGGTACTTCAATTTTGCAGGCTGAACTTCTTTAACGCAAGTGTTTTTAGGTAAGTTAGGTTGAGCTAGGTTTTTGAGGTTTAGGGTTCTTTAATTCTACGGGCTAGAATTCTTTAATACAAGTTCTTTCCAGAACGTTTGGTTGAGCCGGGTTTTTTAGGTCAAGGGTACTCTAATTTTGCGGGCTAAAATTCTTTAACGCGAGTTCTTTTGGGTAAGTTAGGTTAAGCTAGGTTTTTGAGGTTCAGGGTTTTCAATTCGACGCGCCAAAATTTGAGAACCCCAATTCTTTTGGGGAGTTAGGTCAAGCTAGATTCTTTAGGTTGAGGGTTCCTAAATTCCACGGGCTAGAATTCTGTAACGCAAGTTGTTTTGGTAGAGTTAGGTTAAGCTAGGTCAAGCTTAGCCATCCAGGTTGGGAGTTCTTCTAGTTTGCGGACTGAAATTCATGATCGCGAGGTATTTTGGAAAAGTTGGACTAAGCTAGGTTTTTCAGGTCTCGGGTTCTTTAATTTCACGGGCTAGAACTCTTTAACACAAGTTCTCTACAGAAAGTTTGGTTAAGCTAGGTTTTTTAGGTCGAGGGTACTCTAATTTTGCAGGCTAAAATTCTTTAACGCGAGTTCTTCCAGGAAAGTCAGGTCAAGCTAGGTTCTCGAGGTGAAGGGTGAAAATTTCACGCGCTAAAATTTTATAATCCGAATTATTGCGGGAAGTTGGGTTAAGCTAGATTTTTCAGGTTAAGGGCCTTCATATAAAAAAATCCTCAACCACTACAGACCACAACAGATTACTACAGGACACAATAGAGTTATTGCAAGAGATGACTACAGAACACTACAGATTACCTGTAGAAATCCGTAGTGGTCTGTCGTGGTTTCGAACTTTTTTATACAAGGGGGTTTTTGAATATTACGGGCTAGAATTCTGTAACGTGAGTTTTCTCGTGAAAGTTCGGTCAAGCTAGGTTTTTAAGTGAACTGTACTTCAATAACACGAGCTAGAATTGTTCAACGCAAGTTTTCTCGGGAAGGTTAGGCTAAGTTGGATTTTTCAGATGAAGCTTCATTGGAAACCCTAGGGGTTCCAAATTCATGGGCTCGAATCTTCCACCGCGAGTTCTCTTGGTAATAGTAATTATATTGATAATAATTATGAAAAGTTTAATAAAATAGTAATTGAATGATAGTAATTGCAATGGCAATTATAAAGGACGTATAATTCACTTCCGCGTGTTGTATGCACCGAGATGGTCTTTGAAAGACTGTAGAGTCGTCGAAATATTTTCTCATGTTCATCAAAGTTCGCAGCTACCCCGTTTTAGACGTGCAGGAACAGGA
>JABFQM010002840.1:0-13611 GCA_022816865.1 Zelostemma sp. ZL-2020
ACCTGGGCGGAGCCGTAAAAGTAGCCGATTCCGCCGAGAAGGTTCGACAACGCCGCCTTGGCGAAGAGCCCCAGCTCGTCGTCGAAACCCTTCGCGTTCAACTGGAAAACCCGCTCGAACTTCTCCTGGAACAGCGCCCTCTGCGTCCGCAGCGCCATCTCGAAATTCGCGCCGGCCAACTTGGAAGTGCGATTCGCGCGAGTGCCGGATTCGAAGGTGACCTCGAACTCGAAGGGAATCGTCCCCGTGACCTGGGTGGCGACGAGGTTCGGGGACGCTTTTTTCCCGTCGACCTCGGGCAGTTGTTCCCCGCTGAGAACCACGCGTTTTTTCTTCGCGCTTTTATCGGAAGCGAGGCGCAAGTTCCCCAGGACAACCTCCTTCAGGAGGTGAAGACCCGGGGCGGCGGTCACGAGGAAAGAGTGCTCCCGGACCTCGCCTTTGATCGGGGACAAGGTCAGGCGAAAGAGACCGAGGCCGTCGGTGCTGCCCTCGATGCCGGTGAGGAGATTACCGCCTCCTAGTGCAGCGTTGACGTGGCCGTTGCTCTTCTCCTCGAGCGCGCTGTAAAAGACGAAGGAGATTTCTTCGCCGTCGCGGTGACCTTGGGACGAGGTCACGCCGACGCGGGCGGTCCAGTCGCCCCCGTTCGAACCCCCGGGGCTTTTCACGAAACTCGTGGTGATTATCGCGTCCGCGTCGTCGATTTCCTGGATTCCGAAGGTTTTTCCGTCGTGTTCTAACCAGCCGTATCTAAAAATCGAGTACTTGTAGAGAATTAGGGGGAGGGGGGGGGGGGGGTTTTATGGCGCGTACTTGTCTAATCCGTCGCCCTGTTCACACCAGTGCCGGAGGCTGCTTTTACCCTGGCGAAGGAGTTGTGGAAAGTACCACATTAAGCCGGTTACGAGGGAGTAGGGGTCCCGGGTTTTCATCCCAAAGTATAAATTGCTGCGGTAGCTTCCCCAGAAGCGATCTTGAGGGTTTGATTTTAGGGTTGATACGAGCTGAGAAAAGTTTCGTGAGTAAACAGTTGCGGTTTTCGTGGTTTTGGGGGGAATCGAAGTCAATGTAATCCGGAAATGAGGTTTCAGTTATAAAATGTACGTTTCTGATTAAGAGATTCGTTAATTCAAAAAAAACTCCAAAAAAACATGACCTCAAAATCGATTTTTTAAACTTACTTTTTCGACGTCGAAAGGAGTATTCACCCTCGTTTCCAAGTATCCTTTGTAAGTGCACCAAGCTGCGATCGCGATGGAAAAAGCGGTTAAAACCGTGAAAACGGTTCTCGACTTTGTTTTCGTTTTCGCATTGTTTGCGATGGCATTTTTCCCTTTAAATTTGACACTTCTTTCGTTCATCTTCGACTTTGCCATTTTTTCGTGTGTTTTACACGACACGTGGATTCAGTTTACTCCATAGAATGATAAGAAGATTGATAACATGACATAATTTCTTTTAAATACATTTAAAATATTTTTATAACGAGTAGTTGCGGTGGCAATTTTTTTTCGTTTTTTGAGGTTATGTTTGATTACGTGTTGTTCCCGATATTAGCGTCACCCGTGGAAATATTTCGAAGCTCTTGGGTGAAACCCAGTCGGCAATTTTGGTTCGTTTCATACGCAAAGTTGACAGTTCCACAAGTATTTCCATCTTTCTCACTCCACCTGCATGGAACAAAAACAGACCGACTCTCTCGGTGTACCAACCTCTCGTAATCAAATCGCGACCGTATGTTTTCTTCATACGTGGGTGTATGCGATTTGACACGTCCTGACACGTCCCACGACGACCACCCACACAAAATTACCGAGTCTCCTGTCAAAACTCGAGTACCCCCCGACATGCACAAATAAGGCAAAACTCGGTGAAAAGTGAACGAAAGGCCCACTTCGAAGCCCCCCGAATTTTCGTCTTTCCCTTATCCATTTGCCGAGGTCGAATCCCATTCGTTGGTGATAAAATCGCGTCCGCGACGACCTAACCTTCAAATTTCGCGATTCGAAGGAAGAACAGAATTCGTGGAATGCGGGATTCGAAAATGCGAAAATTCGGGGGCAAGTAGGGAAAATGTACTCGCTGCACCAATGCGTTTTCCTCGGGGATGTCAAGAGACTGAGTTCCCTTATCAGGACGTGCGACATCGCCGAGCAGGACAAGCAGGGTATGCCGATTCGTGCTCGACTTTCGATTTGTTTTTCAAAATAAGGCTTTTTTTGGCTTTTAGGGAACACCCCCTTGCATTTGGCAGTTATGTTGGGTAGAAAAGGTGAGGAATTTATTATCGTCATTATTATGATAAAAAAGGTTTGAATAAAAAATTTAAAAAATGTTTAGAATGTGTTCAACTGCTCCTCGCTTACGACGCTCCGGTGAGGGTGAAAAACGTCTCGGGTTGGAGCCCATTGGCGGAGGCGATAAGTTACGGGGACAGGCAAACCAGTAAAATTTTGAAATTGTTCTTTTCGTTTACGAGAAAATTGAAAATAATTCTTTTTCTCTTCTTCCAGTATCATCTTTAGTGAGGAAATTGAAGCAACAAGCGAGGGAACAAATGGAGGAGAGAAGGCCACATTTGGTTGCCGCGCTGAGGGGGATGGGAGATTTTTACATGGAACTGAAATGGGATTTTCAGAGCTGGGGTTGGTTTTTTTCATTACTTTCAAAGTTCAGAAGGAATTTAATTTTGTTGTTTTAGTGCCTTTGGTGTCCAGAATACTGCCTTCGGACATTTGCAGGATACACAAACGAGGCGCCGCGATACGAATGGACACGACTTTAGTGGTAATCAATGTTTTCCATTTTCGAGTCAAAAAAATTGTTTTTTCTAAATAACCGCAAATTAATTTACGATAAATTTCCAGGATTTTAATGACATGAAGTGGGAGAGGGGCGACGTCTCCTTCATTTTCAACGGCGACAAGAAGCCCAGCAAAGCCCTCACAGTCCTCGACAACAAACTCAAAATATACCAAAAAGTTCGATACGAGGTACTGAAAAAAAAACTTGGTAAAAAAGAAAAATGTTGTCGAAAAATAATTTTCCAGGACACGGATTTGGAAATCGAGGACGAAGTCGATATTCTGATGTCGAGCGATATCATGGCGGCGCACTTGTCGACGAAAAATATCACCTTTTCCAGAGCTCAAACGGGCTGGTTTTTCCGGGAAGACAAAAGAGTGAGAATCGCCAAACAACTCACCCAAATGCAAAAAGTTTTCAATTCTTTTTTCCCCGATAAACAAACAGGAAATGGTGGGATCGTTCGGCGCAGACTTTTATCAAATTAACGGGATGCTTTTGGAGAGCCGGAAAAGAAGGGAGCATTTGAGCGAGGAAGATTTGCAGAAGAACAAGGCGATAAGAGAATCGCTGACGAAAGGATGCTCGCAAAATTTTACGAAAGAAGCGGTAACGAAGGAATGACTTAATTAAAACTTGAAACTGATTTTTAATGTAAAAATGCGTTTCAGCCGCCAGCGAGGAGGTCCTCGTTGAACCCCCCGCCCCAGTCCGGCATAACCTGGGACGATTACGTCGCGGCGCCCCCTGGGGAATGTCCCCTCCTCGGCAGAAATCTAGTGTACAAAGAGAGCAGCAAAACATTCAAAGCCACGGTCGCGATGAGCTCTGATTTCCCCTTGACGGTGGACATGCTCCTCAACGTCCTCGAAGTCATCGCCCCTTTCAAGCACTTTAGCAAACTTCGGCAATTCGTGTTGATGAAACTTCCGCCGGGCTTCCCCGTGAAAATCGACATACCGATCCTCCCGACGGTCATGGCGAAAATCACCTTTCAGGAATTCGCTTTCAAGAGCGACATCGATCCGCATTTCTTCAAAGTGCCCGGGGACTATCAGGAAGATCCGATGAGGTCAGTTTTTTCGTCAAGCTTTTTTACAATTTTTCAATGTCAAACGCGCCCGCTTTTCGCGATCCGCGTTCGTCCACTTGCCGAAAAATCGAGGACAAAGATCGAGCAATGTTCGTTTTACCAGAAACTGACTTTCAGAGACTACGGAGCGTATTTGACAATGATGATGGTCCTGAACACTGCGGCTTCCGTTTGAAGAAAGTGCCAAAGGACACCCCAAATTCCAAAAATGCCTTAGTATCCCCTTCTCGAGCAATAATATTCATCATCGCTGCCCATTGCAAAAAAAAAAACAGCCCTCGATAACGACATTAACAATTGCATCCTTTGGCTTTGCAGATTTCCAGACTTATGACGCTTCGATACTTAAACACTAATAGAGGTCAATTACGAGACCGGCTCGGGGGTTCGTCGTTTCCATTCCCTGGGGAAAAAGTGGCGCTCGAGCTCGACTTGGGCCAGTCATTGCGCGCGCTCCTCGCATCGAGTAATACGCTATATATTCTTCGCTATTCACCTAACAAGCGCGCACGTTTTTATCACGCAAAGTTATTATTAACGCCCACGTCAAAAGACAATGCGAGTATTATCGAATCGTGGAATGGAATGTTTCGCGATGGCGATAGACGGATACTTTTTTACTTCAAGTATTTATAATTCGAGGTTTTTCGCTTTTTATGCTTACGGATGTAACGGTTTTTTGGGAGGCTGCTCCGGACTCTCGTAGATTTTCCAATTTTGTATCATCGGCAATAACAATGTTCTTGGACTTGGTTTTTCCCTGGAAAAAATTTGCTGCTTATGTCGATATTAGTATCTAAGTTGAAAAAGAAAGCCTCGTTGGACGAAAAAAGATCAAGTATTCCCCGTTGTTTTGAAACCGTCCAACCAATTGTTGTAGTCGATCGTGATGGCGAGAAAAGTTGCTCACCGTTGTAATCGCGTTTCTTTTTTAAGACTTTTACCAAAGCCTCTGACGAGTTTTTTTTATAAAAAAAACAAAAGATGTTATTTTTATGTCGACGTTGACGCGTTTTCGAAATTTTAAAGCTATTTATTTTACTTGGGTTCGTTGTTTGGGATGTATCGTTGTATAAAAAACCACTCGCGCGCTGCCTTACTCAATCCTATTTTTCGTCATTACTAATGATGTTTCGACAATCGAATGTTTCTAAAACAAAAATCAACAAGTCGCTTATCTTCCCGTTTTATTTGTTTCTTCGACTATTCCAAATTTATCGAATTTATTGTGAAGATACGCGACGTCTCTTATAAAATCGCTCTATCCCCAATACTCTACTGTCGTGTGAAAATCTTTCTACCTGGGTAGAGATACTGTAGTCGAGTATTTGTAAATTGTCATAAAGAAAAATACAAATCTTTAGCACGAATTTTTCATTTCAACCTTTTCCCAATAATTCTCTTGTTAATAACTAAACCTCGTGCACACGGAATGGAAGACGCAAAAAAAAGGCGGCGATGAATTGACGCCGGTCAGGTAAAAGAAGAAGAAGAAGAAGAAAAAGTTGCAGCAGGCAAAGGGCACGTAGGGGCACGAAGAAGAGTCTCGGTCCCAAAATGAAAGCCGCGAGAGGAGCCCGCGCGCATTTTCCCTCGGCCCGAAATCCCGCAGTTAATCGCTGTAATTCTCCTCTTCTACCCCGCTCTCTCGGAGATTTGCATTTGCGGAAAGGTGGTATTTAGTTGCGCGGTATTAATGTAATTATCGAATTACAACTCACACCCCTCGAATAATTGCCTCGCTACTCGCGAATTAAGTGGATAATTACCGGGGACGTGGAACAATCGGCCGGTCAAGAGGTCGGGATTCAAGAATTTGGCAATCATCGGAATCTAGGCCGAGCGATGCCGCAGTTTCAGCCCGGGAACGAACGTACGCGTGTAATTTCGATCGTTTCCACATTTTTTTTTTCTAATTCTTTCATTCCTTGCACAAAGTAGAGTCGAAAACAGGGAAAAACAGAAAAAGGAGTTCAAAGGTACGTAATTGGATTTTCGTTAAACAGCAGCAAATGCGTATAAGCAAAACAGAAACAGGATGGTTCCTCGTTCTCGCTGACCAACTGGCTCTCTGTTCCAGGTGAACCTCGAAGCGCATCGGGAGGAGTGTGGCGGACGCGTGCTGCTTCTCCCCTCTTTGACTCTTCACGCTCCGCGACTTCGTTTGCACTCATTTCATCCCACAAATAAATAAACAATCCTCATTTTCTTGCGACGAAATTCTTGCAAAATGCATTCCCACGACTTTTGGCATTCCGAGTTATTAGACTCGGGCGGCGTGAAAAATGGCGAATATAACGACAATCATCGCTCGGTTAGCAATTATGAAATTACGATGTAACGCTAAAGGTAGTAAAACGTTGACAGCAGGGTCAACGAGCGTATCATCCGTGGTATAACGAGCCGCGCCAGCGCGCGAACGTGTGGGTGGACGTGCAAAACGAGGCGTTTCGGATCGCCCTGACGGCTCAATATCCTTTCCCGCTTATAATTTGCGATAATACGCCGAGAGAACAAATTTTATTTTACTCGCAATAATTTGTATTATTCATCGCGCCACGTGTCGATTCGGTTAACAAATGCTGCTGCGTGTTTGCGTTCGACTCGTGGCCCCCTTGGCGTCACGTGCTTATTCAAAACACAGGGATTCGCTCGTTAATTAATTTCTTTCATGAAATTAAGAAGCAATGAAAAAAAAAATGTTTCCACGCTGATAAATCCAAGTCCGAATATCCACGAAGCGCGTTCGAGCTCGCAAATTAAGAAGCGAACGAGGCGAGGAATCCTCTTTTTTATTCTCATCCCAGGCGACGATTAGGCATTGTGTGTACCCAAGTAGCCGAAAAATGACAACAAACGCAGCCACAAGCCGAGGCGAGGAATTCCCGCGCGAACGGATTATTAGCCGCGTCTTAAATCACGCTTCGTGTATTCGTGGGAGAGTCGGCGGCAGCTCGAGAAGAAGGAAAGAAAAAAATGAAGAAAATAACTCGCTAAAACACACTGCAATTCGGAAAAGATTAACGAGTAACGCGGCGAAATCTTGGCGGCTGATCGGAATGCGAAATGTCGCGCCGAAATTTACATCTTCATTATCGTGAGAAATGCCTTTCTCGGCAAAATCCTGTAATTCGATTTAACGCGCGGAGGAAAGGGCTCGTGCTACTCTGTCGGAATAATTACGATTATTAGGGCAATCTGCAGCTCCGGGGAGAATCATGGGAACACAAAAAAGGCTCGAGAGTGGTATAAGCACTTTTGTAACTGGTCCACGCGAGGTTCTCGGATGCGTCTCCAATGTAAACACCATTGTTCTCTTGTTTGGCTATAGAGCGGTGACAAAATCATAAAGGAAGGGGGCTGGTTTTTGCGAGGGCGCGCAATTCTCAACGAGGTGTAATCGTTGGTATAATTTCTTCTGATCGTGTGCCGAAACGAGAGGCTGCGGCTCCTCCCCCGTGTTGGTTTAATACTCGCGTTGAATTCGATAATCGAATAACAGCTCCGTATAATCAAAAAGGATATAATGACGGTGCTCCTCCGACAGCATTAACTTGATTGCTTTATTAGATCAGATAGAGGTGACCCGAAAATTGGGGTCACTTTGCGACCTTTCGCGGCTTAGCAAAGTCGATAAACGGCCGAAACTCGAGACACACGGGACGGAAGTGATTTACCGATCGCGCCTTCGCGCGTTTCCCGTGGCCGCGCATCTTTCTTTTTGGAAAAGCTCAAATTCAAATGGATCAATGAAGAGGAGGAATGTATATATATTTTTTTTTCCCCAAAGCGAGCCCGATATATTTTACGAAGCGAGTTTCGGGAGTGGCGACAAGTGGGTGGTTCTTATAAGCGATTCATTTGTATAATCGGCCGATAGGCATCTGCGCGATCATCCAGCAGGTGCCTAAAGGGACTCTTTTATCGCTGTCTAGCAGTGTTGTGTAAGGCTTCTGCCGCCGACACACACCGTCGAGCTTTTTATATAGTGACCCATCTGGACCGAACTAAACGCTGCATAATAATTTCATCTTGGAATTTCCTTGATTATCGATGTATTTCTCACTCGCGGATTTTAGTCGTGAAGAAGAATCGTAATTTTTCACGGTGGTCGGCTAGAAAACAAGGTACTCGACTATTTTTCGTCAGTTTCTCAGCGCGCCGATTGATCCTCGCCGGTCTTTCTCGGAACAAAAGCGAGCTTAAAGGACCGCTAAAGTACGCAATCTCTCTGCTCGATATTAGAAAGCGGCGGCGGCGGCGGCGGCGGCGGCGGCGAGGGCTAGTTTGTTTTGTCACCGATTTTGCCACTCGGGCGGGGTTTCACCTGAAACCATCTCTTCTTTTCTCTTTGAATTACGCGAATTGCGATCCCGATTCGCGCATGAGAAACTGGGCCGTTACCCAAGGTCAACGGCGACGAAGATTTATGGCGGTCGGGCAATTATCCCCCGCGCGGGATTATTACATTCGTACTAAGATTTTCGGCCCGAGCCAGCGGATGTGGGCGGCCCGCCATTACTCGCCCACGCACAATTTCTTCATTAGCCCGCAGGATGCGTGCAACTTTTCACGAGCTGATCGAGAGGAAAAAAAAAAAAAGTAACATCGATAAAATAGATGAACGAGTGCTTTTCGGGGCCGTTAAATCACGACGAAAGCCATGTTTTCCGGGACGCGCGCGCGATTATCTCTCTCCCGATCTTTTCTCGGGAGTGTCGTCGAATGTCGCCGTAGATTTCGATCATCGCGAGAAACAATACCGAAAAAAGGATCGGATTAGTTATTCGAGACTCGTCACGGGGTTTTACGTTCTCCGTAATTGACAGGGGGCCGCCGTTTCGTGTCATATTTATGTTCGAAAGACTTTGGAGCGTTAAAAGAGAGAGAATCGCGGGATCGAGACTACGAGTTGAAAGGGTAATCGCGTAACGAGTGCTTACAGGTGTTAAAATTCCCGACGCGTCACCGGACACCGAAGATCGCGTGCCTTCGGAATACCACGCGCTTCGGGAACGCCGCCACCGACATTTGGGTGGTCCAAAAAAGAGTGACATTTTTTTGTTCGCATCGGAAAATCAACGAGCAGACTCGACAAAAGAAGCAAATGATAGCGGGAATAACGAGGCAAATTTGCATCGTCTAGGATTCCGAGTTATGCAAATTACGGAATTATGGAAAAGCATCGATTATTAATATTCGTGCAGACAAACGTTGGGTCACGGATTAATCAATGATTCGCGAGAAGCCAGACGGAAATTTCGCCAACCGCCGGAAGCAGGGAAGATGTAAATTTGGCTTTCTCGAAATATTGCGCGTGGATTTATGGCAATTCTTGTAATGGAGAAATAAAACACGCACGCGTGTCCCGGCTCGAGGAAACGTTAAAAAAGCGGCATCGGCATCGAACAAGAGCCACTTGATTTTTTTCCTCCGGTAGTTTGGTTAGGCCAGTCAGTAGATTAACGTAAACGCGAGGGAGCCAGCCAGCTCGCCGTATGTTTCTTACCGGCATATGGTTCGCCGCAGCGGAGAGCTCCCTTCCGAATTTTCGGCGACCCCTGACGCGGCCGAAACCACCTTTTCACTCGCAAGACATTGCGTTCGGAAAACAATGGACCCGCCACCGCTTACGCGAAACCAATCGTCGAGCGAGCGAGCGCGCGTTCGAATTTTTCAATGCCGCGACGAGAGCGTGACGAAGGAGATCCCGAGAAAATTCCCACTTTTTAATGGATTTCATTCCTTTTTTCTTTTCCAACTTTAACGGGAATGTAAATAAAATTATGAAACCTCGCGGTATTCGTAATAGTCGCGCATATATTAGCGATATAAAACCTCGATAGAAGGCAGGTAAATAGCTGTTTAAGGCAGGGTACGAGACCACACGCGGCAAGAAAGAGTGGTCATCTCGGAGTTTATAATCCAGGCCTAATGGAGCATTTAACTGATTTTTCTAGGGCGGACGGCGACATTTACATAAATAAACAATAACTCCAATTTCGGGCGATTAGTAGCTTCGTTATTAGATCGTTCATATCGGGCAGAAATTGAATTTTAATGCGCCGTCCTGTAATTTTCGCGAGCAAAGCATCATCGATAAACATTTTCTTTTTTCCCGAAACTTGTGAGGACGCCGCGCGATAAATGATCGCGCGCTCTTGTCAACGAAACCACGGGGAGTCCCTTTTTCTTTCTCATTACATTTCGTTCCCTTTTGTAACATCAATCTTGTTAAACATTTTTACACTTTGCATCAGAAATCAGGATCAAAAGCACAATGCCTTTCGTTCCGCGCTTCCCGAGCGGGGATTGTTATGAAAAATTGGGAGCTTTTCAATTCGGAGGCGAAGAAAAATGGTCTCTCGAGAAATGAGAACACCGCGATCGCGTTGTTCCCGTTTTCATATGTGAATTCGAGCAAAGTCCAAGGGGGATCATAAATAATCGCCAGTCAAAGAATAACGTGTTATTTGCCACCGAGCTTCGCAAATGAGTTCACTTTGTATTTAATTACTCGGCGCACGCCTTGGGCGTGTCTCGCTTGGGACCCACCGCGCACGCACGCCCTACTTCGCCCACCCGTTTTCGAGTTGGGCCCGTTTTCATTTCTCATTCCGATTCCGAGTCATTCGATGCCGAGTAATTGCGGGTTCCTTCAACGAGGATTAATTGATGAATCCCCCATCTCTATCCCCGAGGTCGAAAATGTTCGTTTTATAATGGAAAATTACGAGAAGCTCGAAAAGGGTTGAGGCCTTTTGAATATTTGAATAGCAAGAGAAATTCGGCGAATCGTTTTGCGCAGAGTCGGACACGAATGTCTCTTATTGTCGACTGGAATTGGCGTTATTAGAGCGACGCGAGGGGTTAGACTTTGGTTTCTATTGTCGATTCGCACGGTGTTTTATCCGAAAACCGCAAATCATTTCTCGTATTTCTCTTTTGGAGGAATCTTTTGGATTTGAAAGAATTCCATCGGGACAAAAGGCCGAGAGAGTGCATTAAAAGAGCGTCGAAAGAAAACTAGATTGTATCGGTAAAAGGGCTGCAGCAGCGAATACCTCGGGAGCGTAAGGTCCAGTTACATCTTTACTCGCTCAATTAGCGAAAACAGGTAGGATAAAGTTCGCGGCGAATGCGACGGTGGTCTCAAGCCCAGGCGCAGAGCAACCCGATCCTTCGTTTCGGACTTTGGACGGCTTGGATTTCGCTCATCGTCGCGTAGCCGAATATCTCTCCCCGAGTAACAGAACGATAATCCCCGGGACTTTTTAACTCGCCATCAGTTTTCGGGGCCCCGACCCGGAAACAATGGGAAAAGCCCCGTGAAAAAGCATTGAAAATGGCACGCGCGCGGGGATGATGAACGAGAAAGGAGAAGACTGAAAAAGTTGCGTGCCGGGAAATACGGACGGGGAATCCTTGCGTCGGGCGGCGGAACTCGCAGGAAAAAAAAAGGGACGTGCTCGCGCGTAAGTCCGGAATATAATATAATATTGTAAGGTTCTCGAGGAAAGCCATGCAAACTTTGAGACGTGTTCCGGAGGAAACGTTTGAAGAAGCCTCCTTGGTACGAATTTCGACCCCCCCCAATTAGGCCTCCCTCTTCGAGGTTCGAGCGGGGCATTGTTTCGAAAGTGGGCTCGTGATTAGGGGATGGGAGAGAGAGAGAGCCCCGAACCCTTGTGAAAAATGCTCCTCGAAACTGTTGAAAAAATAATCGCCGGTTAATTGCCGAACGGACGTTTCCGATAATTATCTTCTTTCGAGCGTGAAAAAAACACGCGGATTTCGAGCCGCGCGCGCGCGTTCGTGTTTATTTTGTAGCCTTTGGAAGCTAAGAAAATAGGAGCGGAAAGTGCTTCGATTTATCGAATCATTATTTGGATAAGCGCCGATGATGACGAGGGTTTCGGGACGGCGAATCCTTCGTTTTATTCGCTTGTAATCTTTTTTGTCCGTGAGAAATGCATTTTTCGAATGTGCACGATTCATTAGTGAATGGATGCAAGATGGGGCCGCATTCTTGGTCAATTAGCGCGCTTATTCTGGGAAGAAAATATTCGGCGCTTTGCTCGGGAAGCAGGCATTGTTTTCGTACCTTTTGGAAGCGCGCGCGGTCAGCCTGACAGTGGAGAACCATCTCTAATTCGGGGGTTCCGCAATTATATCCGCGCGCCGGCGTCTTTCTTCTTTTTCTTGTTTGCTCGGATAATAACGAACTCTCGTTAGCGGATCCGCAATAGTCATGCTCGAGATTCATCTTTTCCAGAATTACGCGCCGTAATTTCACACCTCGTGAAATGCGAGTACGCGTACGATTTGCTCGAAAACCCAAATGCGAGAGGCGCCAGGTCGAACCACCTGTTGCGGAGAGCCCTTTTCCTCCACCCTCCCCCCGCGAAGAAACTCGGCCGAGGGAAGATTCGAAAAGAGAAAGGGCGAGGCCATCTCGCGATTGGTCGCAGGGCACGTGCGGCTCGAGGCGACTCGCTCCCCGAAAGCATAAATCGCGCGGAGCCCTTCGAACTCGCTCAGAAACACCGCGAGGATCGTTCGAGGATCGAGCGCGCGCGTTCTCGCCGACAACAAGTGGTGGCCGTTTTTTTTTTCGTTTCATCAAAACCGACGAGCATGGAGTTGCAAGAAATGTTTCGCTACGGTTACATGTTTCCGCCGCAGGATACGACTTTTTTGGACTTTCCCGGGGGCTTTAGTGTCAAGGAAAAGTCCGGCTTGCCTCCGGTCACGACGCTCACGGTTTCGCAATGTAATTTTTACGAGAACAGCAGCGACGGATGGCACACTCCGAGCCCTACGGCGAGTTTGAGGTAAGAGGGCGGCGGCGCTTGCCTTTTCGTCATTTTTTTTTCACACGAAAATCACATGGTCCCATTTTTCCAGGTCGATAAGTCCGGCAATGTCCTCCGAATCGGAACCCTTGAACCCCCCGAGAAAAGCTCCCCCTTACTCGCCCCTCGAATGTAAGCCCCAAACAACCCTCTCCTCTTCGTCCCCCTCTTCCGAGGGCCTTTTATTTCCCGAAGACAGCGACGGTTGCGGGGAAAGTGATACCGAGCAAGACGATTCCGCGGATTCCGTAACAACCCCGGGTCGCGGCCAAGCCAGGAAACACCAGCAGCAAATCAGCACCACGGTCGTGAGAAAAAGAAGACTCGCCGCGAACGCTCGGGAACGGAGACGCATGAAAAATTTGAACAAGGCTTTCGACAGGCTCCGAACCTACCTTCCTTCCCTGGGAAACGATCGGCAATTATCGAAATACGAAACGCTGCAGATGGCGCAGTCGTACATCACCGCGCTCTACGATTTGCTTCAATGATTTTGTAAAACAATTGTACATATACTGTAAATAAATTATTCGCGAGGCCTTTTGAGACTGGGCAAGTTTAAATATAGTGTAAATAAATGAGGAGCGGAAGAATAGTGCACGGGTCGTTGTTTATTGTACCCGATTTCCTGATTTCCCGATTCGCGATGTTTTTTTTTGGGGGGGGGGGGGGGGGGGAAAGAGGGGTCACGGGGGTGTCCCCGGGGGTTTACAAAAAGAATTGGAAGGAAGCACTTCGTCAGCCCTGCCACACCCTAACTCCGCACCGCCCCCTCCTCTTGTTCACAACACCAACAACCTCCAATACCCCCACCAGTACCAATCACGAGCTCACACACACGACGTCACAACATCC
>JABFQM010002841.1:0-13606 GCA_022816865.1 Zelostemma sp. ZL-2020
GGGGCTCAAAAGAAGGTCAAACCAAGCTTTTGGCGCCGGTTTCCTGCCCCCCCGCCCCCCCGGAGGTTCTTTCTAACGGTCAGTCAATGATTTCAAGAAGCGAAATAAAAACAATCCGCTCAACCATGTAGAAAGGGACGGTGCACATTTCTCTCTCTCTCTCTTTTTCTCTCCTCTCTCTCTTCTTCCCTCTCTTTATTCTCCGCGTAACTTTTCCTCGAAAAAAACAGGCGCGATGAATTTACCCAAGAAAGCCGAAAACTCGGTTAGATAACGCGTCCCGCTGGACCGTGATCTTCGGCGAAGACGTTTGCATTTTTGCACGCGCACCCGCAAGTATATCTTTACTGGCACTCTCCCATATGTGCGTCACAACGTCGATGCTCGTGGTCCGCGGCGCGCGCGACGATACCCACTCGTATCGTCGAATCCCCGCGTCTCGGCCGTTAAAACTTGGCTAATATTTAATGAGAACTTACGCTTCGTACCTCGAAGAACAAGACAGTCGTCTCCGCGCGCGGAGCTATTTTGCTAGCGCGGAACGACCAAAGCATACTCGCGCTAGCCGCTATTCTACCGAGCGTTCCTCCTCCCCTCTTTTTCTTACACACGAGAGAGACGGGAGCGACCGACGGTTCACGAGGCCACGTTCACATTCGTACGGTATAATACCAAGGAGGTTACCTCGGTATAACACGCTCCCGATTCTCCCCATTCACACCCGTGCAAAAGTGTGCGCGTTGCAATACCACCCCAAATAATTATTTCGAAAATTCCACCGCTTTACTTTTTTTTCCTCAACTGGCAAAAATTTTTTTCCGCGCGAGAGAGACGCGCGCTCAATCGATACTCGTTTCTGCAAGCGGAAAAGGATGCATGATTTTTAATGCGAGTTTTCCGCAAAGCCGAGCAATTGGCAACACTGGCGAGTGGGGCTGGATTCCACTACAGTGTCGCTCTGAAACATCCTCGCGTTTTCGCTCGAAACTGCGCCTCGCCCTCCCTCTCTTCCCCTCCATTCCCCTCTCCCGCGTGTCCCTTTCCTCAGCGTTTTGCGCGGCAAGGCAACGCGACACCCACACACCTGCGTATGCTCCATCTCTCTCTTTCTCCAGCGGGGGCGCCCTTACAAAAACCCACAAGGAAAAGTCGCCCCGGCGTTTCGCTTGCGCGTTTATTCCCTTTCAGCCCCTGCGAAACGCGCTCGCGCGGATCAAACTCGTCTCATTCTTTCGATACGAGCCGGTATATACCGAGTATTTTGAATCTCGTGGAAGCGGGGAGCTATCGGGAATTATTGATCCTGGGTAGTGTATATGTGTGCTCGCGCTTACACATACAGACTTAGGAGCCACATCTAGTCGACGAGCGACGCTGTTCCCTCTGGCGCGCGTCTGCCCTTTCTACATCGCCACTTTTCCGTCCCTCTCCTTTTCCTCATCTCCCCCCTACCCCTCGCCCGACGCGAGCTGTTGCTCCTATTTTATGCATTTTTTATTTATTATAATGCAGCGCCGCGCGCTTATCGACGTACTCGTTCGCACGTACGAATTTATGCATTTTATTTGTCCCGAGCATAAACGTTCCTACTTGATCGATCGATCGTTTCCGTCAACTCGGGAATGAAATGCAACGGGGATTGGCGGTAATTCGATTTGTCCCCGCGACAATAAAATCGGCCTCGTTTTTCATTCGTTTGTTCATCCGATACGGCGAAAATTCGAGCCTCGTAATCGGGGTCGTTGCACCCGCAACGCCGCCGTTTATCAAGCTCCTCGGACTCTTCGCGGATTTTCACCTTTCGAATACGAAAGTCGAGTTTGAAAAGCGCGCGATTTTTTGGTACAAGGATTCGCCGTCGAGGATGCGCGGCGCGGGCTTCGCTCCTCGGATCGTCGATTCTTTTTTTTCGCCGAGATAAAATCGGCGCGAAATCGAGTCGACGATTTAAACGATTTTTTTCCTCCTACTCGAGCAATAACAATCGCGTTACGCAACGAAACGACCAAACAAGCCAACCGAATTCTTAATGCGAGGCGGAAGCTGAATTGTTTCTAGCCGGCGTCATTTATAGAAAACGATGATGCGCGTATCTCGAGACGTTACTTCATCGAGCGCGAGAGAGACGGACGATTTTTTCGCGCGAATGTCAAAAATATAAAAATACCTCGTCTAAAAATACGAACAAGATTTTCAAATAAAAAACATCTTCTGCAAACACGACGTTACAATTGAAAATAAACAAAGTACTACTAAGCGTTTTTTTCTTTCCTTAAACAAGCATTTGTACAATTATTCTGTTTTCACGTTGCAGCGTCAATATTTGACTTTGAAGAAACCTCGCGATAATAATACGAGCCTTGATTAATAGCGGAAATAAATTTCGATCGTAAATTGAAATAGGCGCGTAATTATGTGCGCCTCTCCCGGCGTTATGATTTTTTCTTCCATTCCCCTCGTGGAAAAACGCCCCGCGAATCGCGCTTCTCCTTTTTCAAACGCACACGCTTGCAAAGGCCACGGGACGTACGCGACATCGACGAATCTACGTAACGTCTCTTCGTACGTGCACGCGGTTCATGCTATATATACAAAGTAGCTTGGCAACAAGCACTCGCTTGCGGGGCAAGGTCGACCCTCTCCCCCAGCTATTTTATCCCGGCATATATTTATTACGAAACTGCGTATATCGCTGCAACAGCAACACTCGGGAGCGAGGCTTCCGTGAACTCAGGACTTACTAATTTACGATCGAATGCAATTCCTCGACGGAAAGAGAAAGCGTTGGAGCGCGAGCGGGCATTTTCCTTCCTTCCCGTGAGAACGGATCGGAAACCTCGGCTTTTCTTTTATTCGCGACAAGGGCTTCGCTTTTATCCCAATTTGAATGTTTTTTTTTTAGTTGAATATGGATTTCATCATTTTAATTACATTTTTGATGATTGTTCGTAATTAATTTGAAAATGACGGAAAATATTATTAAAAAATATAAAAACATAGGAAATGATGAAAAATTTTGAGATTCTTGAAAACATGAAAAATCTTCGATGTTAAATCAGCAAAAGTTTGAACGCGATAGCAAAATTTTAGGAGTTGACTTTTCAGACTTTCGGAGTTGTCCAGTCCAAGAAATGTAGAAAGCCCGGAAGCGATAAATGTCGTTTCTTTCCCAACTACTCGACCAATCAATCGACTCGTTTAACCCATAAAAAACGGAGAACATCAAGGGAGGTTAATTGTTGAAACGGTTCATTTAACGGACCATTAATTATGTAGATCGCGCTATAGGACGGGCGGAAATTCATTGTTTCTCAATAATAATTTCAATGTTACGGCGCACGATTTCTCGCGGCGAAATATTTTCTTGGCGATTGATTCCGTTTGGAAGCTTGAAAACGCGGGGAAAAGCGAAGCCTTTGTTATGGAAACGTCTGTAATGGAGTATCGATTTCAAGCCGGGGCATAAATATTACATATCCCGCGACTCCCTTGGCTTTTTTTTAAATTCACGCGAGCGTTTTCGAGCAACGGAAAAAATACCGTTAATCGCTGTATTAGGGCAAACGCCGGCGTGCATCGGCGCTTTAATGAGCCCCCGAGTCAACGGCGCGATTTACAATTGAAATCAACGAAACGTTTTAATTACGAGCTAAAATCGGGGTGGCCAGTCTCATTTCCTGAAGAACATTCTCGCCTTTTTCACCGCTCCGAGGTGACGGAGTGTGTTTTAATAGGGATTTCGTTGCTTTTTTTAGTGACGATAATTACTGCTTTATTGAATTTTGTGACGATGATTGAAAAGTTAAATTTGGACAAGTCTTTAATTTTAACTGAAACGTTATCAGTCATTAAAAATTTTCAATCGTAATTAAAAATGTGCATTCAATTATTATTGGAATTCAATAAGAAGAAGTTTCATTTTACTATTTTACTAAGAAATCCATGGAATTTCAATGGAAAATTGCGCAATGTTATAAAAAGTCTCGAAAAACGGTTCGCATTTCTTCGAAAGGTTGACATGTTTTAATCCTGCTTTTCCGTAAAACTTGAGAATAAAAAAAAAACTAGATTCCGCGTAGTTTCGGGGACTTTATGCCGAACTCGGCGCCCCGTTTTTCCACGAATCGACGGAAAAGCCGGTCCCTTTTCTTCGCGGCGTGCAAATCGCGAGTCGCGACGAAGCGAATGTAAATCAATGCTCGCGCGGCGAAATGAAGGAGCCGAAGAGAAACGAGCGGTCGACGAGACCACATTCCTAAGGCGCTCCCACTACGTGCATACTTGGCATTTAAAACGAATAGCTCCATAAATAATTAAAGGTCCTCCCCGAAGCTCGGCTTCGGAAAAATCCGGCATTGTCGCTCCGAAAACGCTCAATTTTCCTATTCGCATCAACTAGTTTTTCTTCCTCGCGCGAGTGACCTACTTGGCATAGCCTGAAAAGCGGAAGGAGAGAACCCCTCGCTCTATCAGTTCGTAAACACACCGCAATAAAAAGCCGGAAGACGCGGTGGAATTCGCCACGGTAACAACCCCGCGATTATCGAAAATTAAAAAAAAAAGCGTTCCGATAAGAAACTAAATTCGGCGCTTATTCGTTATCAATTTTTCGGCGCTGAAAAATCTCGCGACTGATAACGAAGCGATAAAAACGCATCTGCGTGTTCGAATTTTAATCTGCTTTCGAAATTGTTTCGCGAACGCGAGACGATTTTTAAGACAATGGGAAGGAGAAAATTGGAAATCGCGGCGATTCCGAGAAAGACGGGACGAATAACGCAATAAATTACATCGAGAATGCGAACCAAGTCGGTGGCACGGACGGAGGAGTGTATTACAATATGGCAGCTCGGGAAGTCGTAATAAAACGCGGCTTCCTCGTTCGATTCGTCGCGAAAGTTCCAAGCTTCGGAATCGGCGGTCGACTTAATCTGGAATGACGCTTGATCTCGAAAAAGCGTATCTTTGTTCTTACTTTTAGTACACCGCGTACATATAGAATACAGGTTATATTTATATTTTTTTTGCATGTCCGATGCTTCGCGTTCGCGATTATCGGGAATGCCGAGTTTCGAGCCGTACTTACTTATGTCGATATTTTCACTGGCTTTCACAGAGAGAAGTCTCACTATCACACGAAAAACTTCACTTTTAACACGCTCAAATATACATTACGTACAACGCGGAATTTCATTGAAAGCGAGCCTCCATTGCTTGGCACGGAGTTGTTTCTGTTTCTGGAGGTTACGGCTTTTTGCGCTGTTTCGCGCAAGGGGTACACACACACGCGTTCCAAACTCTGAAGAACTCAGTGCTGCCAACGCGCGTGACTCCTAGTTACTTTTTCCGCCAATCAGCGATTCGCTACAAGAACAGCGAATCAGACTGTCGGATTTCAGCGATTTTGCCAACATCGGAACGAATACACAGCGCGGCGATTTGATCACCGCGCTAAATCAATAATAAGCGCGACACAGGGGAATTCGCGATACGCGATTGGTCCAGCTTCACGGAATCCGAGTATTGACAAGAAAGGGGTTCGACGTGCGGGACAACAATATTTTGACTCGTCGCGACGAGTGTTTTCGCTCGTTTCGCGGGGCGTTTTTTACAGACGAACCGAAACTCGCGCTGTGTTTCATACGACGAAATACCTTGTGGGCCTTAGTTTAACGTGTTAAAATGTCAATATACGCTCTCGAATTGTCTGCTCCGGACAGATCAATTTGCTAACGTTACGGAGAAGAAAACCGAATTTCACAACGCGGAAAATTGCCTAAAATATTAAGTTTCAAGTATTCTAGCAGGAAACGATGGATAACATCAACGAGTTCGACATCAAATTGGAGAAAGATGCTTATTACGCGGGCGAAGTCATTCGCGGTCACGTTGTTCTCCACACAACCGAGAACTTCAAACTCAGATGTACGAATTTCGTATTTCGCAGCATGAGTTCAATCCTTTTCGCATGCTGTTTCTTTTCGTTGAATAAATGTTTTGGTTTACCGTTAATTTTTGTTTCATTCGCAAATCCCTTTCCTTCTTTTTATTTCCGATCGTAAATAAACTAATTGTTTAAACATTCGCACAGCCATGAGAATAACGCTCCGCGGTCAAGCTCACGCGGAATGGAAAGTCATGGTCAGCGGGGATCGACGAAACGTAAAAGACGATCAGTACTTCGTCGACGAGAGGCTCGTCGTCTGGGGTCACGGTGAGAAATGATAATTTAAGGTCGTTCCGTTTGAAAAAAAGCGCGAAATACATCGCGATGTATTTATTTTCCGAAAACGATGATGGCTTTTTTAAAATTATCAATAATCCCTCGGAAAAAGAAAACATTTGTTTTCGTATTCCGAGAGTTCCGAAGACGATAATAATTGAATTGTAAAACAATGTATTTATTTATGGAAATGAATGTTGAAACGGTTTCGTAGTCGCGAGATGAGAAAACGAGTCGTTTTCAGATTCCTCGGAAGGTCCGATTCCGATTCTACCACGCGGGAAACACAAGTTCCCGTTCACCTTCAATTTACCAGAAAGTGCTTTACCCTGTAGTTTCGAGTCTCGCACAGGATACGTACGTTACTACGTGAAAGCTACCGTGGATAGACCTTACGCGAGTCCTCCGCAAGGACTGAAATACTTCACTCTCATTGGACCACATATAGATTGCATGGACGAGCAGTACTTGGTACCATTTTTCCCGTTTTTTACGGTTCCAAGGTTGCCGGAAGAACCACCGAAATCGATTTATTTCGCTGCTCTGTATTTTGTCGTTGTTTCCGCTGGGAAATTGAATTTTTTCGATATGTTTAGATCGAAATTAATTAATTTGTGCCGAGTTCAAATTTTGTCGCTAAAAATAATTTGGGGATGAATAATTAGGCGACGAGGAGTTATAATTACTGGAATTAATTTGGATCGTAAATTTATAATGCGGAACTCGCAATGTTAATTAACTTAATTCAACTTTTGCATTTTCCGATGAAAATTTTTTAAGCACATTAACAAATATTAGCTTCAAAAATTCAAAGTTTTTGATTCGGAAACAATGAAAATTCAAATTTACAATATTAATTGATAATTAGAATTTACTATGTAAAATTGGAATTACCAATTATTAACAATTTCCAATAAATGCATAAACACTCCAAAATCAAATTATCAGTAAATAAACAATCGCAATCACTCTAAATTTGCCATACAAAATTAATTATCACCTTTCATTATAAAAATCTACGATAAAAGGATTCAAGTAGTTCTTCCGGAGCATCGAAAAAACAAAAAAAAACATCGTTAAATTCCAATTTTCGCTCTGATAGAAGCCGATGATCGGGACCGAAGTGCACACGTCGTGCTGCTTCTGCTGCAGGCGCAACCCCGTAGAATTAAGCGCGCAATTGGAAAGAAGCGCGTACGTTTGCGGAGAAAGCATCAAACTCCGCGCCGCGATCGACAACCGGGGACTAGAAAAAGCTTCCCTGAACGTCAAACTGACCCAGGTACACTCTTTTCCCATCGCAAACATTTCAATCTTACAAGCAAAGATTTTCCCGCATTTTCCAGTACGTGGAATTCTTCATCGATCGCGGGGTTTTGGGCACGAGTAAGGAAGTTCAGAAGGTGGTTTTGGAGCACAAAGGGGAGCCCATCGCACCAGGTTCCGCGACGAAATGGGACTCGTCGAAGAAGATGATCCTCCCTGTTTGCCCTCCGACTTTGGTCGGAATTTGCCGATTGATAAATATTTACTACGTTCTCAAGGTAATAAATTCGAAAGGATCGAATTTGTCGGAAACATTGAAAAATCGACATGATTTTTAGGTAAGCGTGCAATTGGAAAAATCGGGGGAGGACATGCAGATGCATTTTCCAATCACGATCGCAACAGTTCCCTTCAGAATACCCAACAGCACGAAACAGCCTCAGATAAAATACGGTACATTTGAGCTCGGATTAATTAATAATAAAACGCTTTTGGAAACGTCGATTCCCATTGAAAATACATGTTTGACATTTCAGAAGTCGCAGCGGAGAACGTGGAAGGAGGATGCTACATCGGGCCGGAGTTTTTACTGGGTCAAGTGTACGACGGTTCCGACGTGGTGCAACCGGCGCTGATTTTGTACAGACCGGTTTACCCCTGGGTCGTGAGCGAAAAAAAGCCGGAACCCAACGAATGATGCTTAGAAATAAGCGAAGGAAAATAAGCTCGTGAGCGAGAATTGATTGAAGTTATTTAGACGGACCAACGAGAAACTTCGTTACTACAACTTGCTCCCTGATTCAACCGACAACGCAAAAAAATCATTGATTTACACCTACGTGCCATACATAGAATAGGAGGAATTGAACATTTGATAAATCTGAAGGATTAATTTTTCACAACGACGAAAACACGGAATTGTATCGCAGTCATGACAAAGAAAAACGACGGGACAAGAAAAAATCGTGTTCCGTTAGAGCACGCGTAGAAGCTCGTTCAGGAATACGAAATTCATATCAAGAGCACGTTACCGAAATTAAAAGATACCCTAGATTAGATTCCGATACTCAAATGGTCAATCGCAAAGTTACTAGTTCGAGGATGAATGTGTTTAAACGAAATATGTCTATAATCGCAATTCGCCCCGTTTTCGCAGACGTACATGGATATTTGTTGTTCCCGAGACAATACGATCAAACGGCACCTGTACCAACAGAATTATTAACTCGAAACATGTTTCATTTACATAACGATTCTTTTGTTTGCGACTAAACACGCTGAATCGGGGAAAAGCCCTCAAATTCATTTTATAAATTTTTATACGTAATTTACAAGTCGAAACGAGTGATCTCAGACAAAAGGTGCATCCTTTAGTCAATTATCGCGATCTTGGAGAAAATTAGAAGTGATCGATGTCGTGGTACAGGTGTAAGTAAAGCAGCCTAATCGTAGAGAATTCGTGACTCTTCAGCGTGGAGCGGTGATTTCCGAAGCGACCGTTGAATCGTCGGCGCGCAATTATCTCCACTCTGCAGGGTCGACGTCACGTTGTATTTCACGTTGAGCTGTAAAATATATTTAAAAGAAATCGTGTTATTATGTATTACATATAGGATATATATAGCGAGCTGTTCGAATATTGACAAACGCCGTTGCAACAAAGTAAACTATGTTTGGAATTAGCCGATCGAGAAACGACGTTGGGCAATATTCGAACAGGCTCTTAGTAAATTAGCGATATTTAAATGAAAACATTGTATCGAGGCGTTAAGATGTGACCCAGAGAATTGATCAACGACCCTCCGATACTCGAAAGTATCGACGCTACTTCCAAAGTTTCTTGTCACTTGGGTGCCTTTACTTTTCTCGCATTCTCTTTTTTTACATTTTCACGACCCCGTGGTTTAGTGCTTCCAAGCTTTTTTTTACAACGCAATTTACATTCGAGACTACGAAAATTTTTATATTTTACCCGCTCACAATTTCACTTTCGTGATGCTGAGACTGATTTTCAGTTACCGATTTGCTCATTCTCGATCCATTTTTCGCAATGATTTACAAGGGTCGAAGTCAACTAAACAGTATTAACTACAATGATTTTTTAAGCAATTGATTGTAGAAATGAATCGTCGCAATAATAATTATACAGAGGCATTTTCGGCGTCGGAGGGATAAGTATTCGCATCGGCGTATAACTGTTGGAATAAATAATTATGTCGTTAATGATGTTGCTATATGTATGTCTTTCATTACCTTTATATCGCGTCTGAGAATAAATGTTTATACACAAATTCGTGTAAAACGTCTCATTTCTCCCAATTCAACCAGTGGT
Organism: Zelostemma sp. ZL-2020; assembly: GCA_022816865.1. Taxonomy (NCBI): domain Eukaryota; kingdom Metazoa; phylum Arthropoda; class Insecta; order Hymenoptera; family Platygastridae; genus Zelostemma; species Zelostemma sp. ZL-2020. The sequence goes on from JABFQM010002841.1 coordinate 9,822, forward strand.
AAAAAAGGCAAAAGCGTCTTTTATGTAAGTAGAAAATATGTTATTATTTCCGTAATATATATATTTACAGTGGCAGAATGTCCCTTGACCTATTTCAATAACAGAATAATCGATGGAACAAATTTATCTCGAGCAATATCTTTCATGGAAGAGATTCGCGTGACAGAATTTCTCGTTTATTCTGCCTTAACAATCAGTCTAAAAATAATTTAACATCAACTCATAGGAAGAAACATACGAAGAAAATGTTCTTATAAACTCGAGACATTCTTTTCCATACAAAATGGAAAGAACAATAAATCCATTCTCGTAAAAAAACTGCTTCTTCCCTGGGAAGAAGTTCCTGGAAGCGAAGGGTTTCTCCAGACAATTTCGCAATCTTTTGAAGAAAGCCGAAACTCCCTCACATGACTTCCATGCTGCTCTGCGTGTTTTCCGTGAAGCCTAACGTGGACGTCGGCACGTCCTGGCTGGTATTTTCCATGGAGGTCTGAGCTTCCAATCCTTCGGGTACACCGTCGGCAGTTGAACTGGCACCGTCGTCCCAATTTATCTTAAATCTAGTGACGCGTGGTTTGTCGCCGAGAATATTCCTCTGCACCTTGTCGAACTGGGGCTGACTGGGTGGGTTTTCTCGAAGTTCCGGGTCCGTGTACTCGTTGTTGATAAAATAACCAACTCGGACAAACTCGTGGCCTTGGTAAGAACACGTCAGAAGCACTACTGTAACTCCCAGAGCATCGTTGACCGGAATCCTGCTGACATCTGGTGGATCCGCCTAAAATTTCAAATTCATTAGTAAAAAAGAATCAACTTTTCAATGGAAAATGTCAGTGTGCATTGTAGGATTTTCTCCTCTAATGATTTGCAATTCGGAATTGTAATTTTACCTGGAAGATGAACAAGTGTCGTCCCGCTGAAACAAATAATTATGTGTTTATTATGACGTTGCTAAAAGATGTTTTTTTGACTTTTATAGTCGAAAAAATGGAGTGTTTTTACCGGGGATCGGGCCGACGTATATGGTGTCCAAAACCTGATCGAATTCCTCGGATTCGGCGCTTCCGACGTAGATCATTTTCCATTCCAAGTCTAAAAAAACGAAAATTGTCAATTTTTTCACATTTTACTTCACCAAATAAATAATTTTTGATATCTCACGGTTGAAAGAATCGAAATTTGTTTTCCAAACAGATCGAAACGAAAATTCGGCAACGAAAAAACCGTTAAAAATTGCGTACTCTTATCACGAATTCAAATGTTGATATCTTTCGCTGACAATTTTTGTTCGTGGCGAACGAAATTCCCGGTAATAGGTGTCATTAACACAGTTCAGTCAAGACGAATGATTTTTTTCTTTGTATTTACCACCTAATTGTAGCGATCATAATTCTAAATAAGACCTAACCTAATTTCAACGTCGTTGGATCGCGCATCCCAAGAAAACGCGAATAAGCAGAAATTCGTCAAAACTTACCTTCTTTTAGCTCCTCGATACACTCGAAAGTAACTTCGAATTGGAAGGGATTCAGAAAAGGCGAGGGATTGTCCAAAACGGCAACGTTCGCGATTTGTACTTTGGCCATTGCGCGGCTTTTAACTTAACGATTAAACGTTGAAAGAAAATTCGTCAGCGTTATCGAAAATCCGGGACTCCAATGACTGCTAATGACCTAAACTGTGTTTTGGTGTAACAGAATGTTCTCGATTTTAAATCGTGTTTCGACGGGTAAACAATCACTTCGCGCCTGAAGACGGAACTCGGCTGAGTTTGGCGCAAGTTTGCAAGTTTGGCGGCAAACTCGGGATTGAGATTCCGGTTTTATTGACAGAAAGTCGAGGTTTAAGAACACATTATTTCAACGTTAATCATTATATATTTGTTTTTTCCGCTACGTAGTCAGTCTCTCATTCGCTCATTTCGCGTAAATCGTATTTAGAAATTAAAAAAAATAGTCAAACTGATAAATCTCATGAAAATTTTTTTTAAATTCGTGAAATTCAATCACGAATGCGTTTATCGCGGAAAATGTGAACCAATCAAGTTGCAGATGACGCCCGCCATCTTCAATTCGCGAAGTCGCGTTTGTTTTTGTTTAGAATCGTGAGTTAGAAAGAGAGAAACGAGTTTTATTTGGAACGCGAGGAAAATGACAGTCGTAAACAAGCGTGAAGCTTCATTGCACGTGTTTATCAATAATACATTCGATTGAAAAATGCCCTCAAAACCACGATCGGTGAATACATAAATCTCGTACCGAGGTATTGAAAATTAGTTCTCATTCACTGTTAATAAATTACGATTTGAAATTGTAGGCTGGGAAGGAAGCTCCGAAAATAACAAAACTTTCCGAAAGTTCGACAGCCAATCCTCAAACAGCCAGCGGCCTCGATCCTGAAGTCGAAAATCGATTCGAAGTTGAACTTTGTTGGTGCATTCAACAACTGGAAACTTGTTTGGGGAGCAATAAATATTCGGAAAAACAAGCTCAAAGCATGGCCAAGACAATCCACGTTTTGAAAAGCGATTCCGCGTCTCTAATAAAAAAAAGACAACTGATGCGAAATAATTTGGGAGATTACAGGAAAAAGATGACGGAGGAGGAAAAAAAATTTGGCAAAACTGTCCTGAAATTCACGCCGACCAAAGCGACGAACAATTTTGTGTTTATCAAAAAAGCGAATGTTTCTCAAGATAATAAATCGATTTTGGATGTCAAAACCTCCGACGAACCTTTTAAGTTTAATTTCAAGCGAAGCGATGAATAGCAATTATTCAGAAAAATGTAATTTTAAGAACTTCGTAATTGTAAATATTGTAATTTGTAACTTGTTTATCATTTGGAAATAAATTTTGATCGTTTTATTCCGTAAGCTGAAACGCCGATTTATTTATTCTTCAAAATTACGCGATTTTTTTATTGGGGTCGAAAACTGGTAATTCGAAACTTTTGAAGGGGAAAAATATGGAGAAATTACGTCTGTACTTTTTTAAATGAACAATGGGTATCGATTAGATGCTTGAGTTGCTAAGTTCTAGATCGTAAAGTTGGACTGAACTGACACATGGTCCTGTGGCGCAACGGATAACGCGTCTGACTACGGATCAGAAGATTCCAGGTTCGAATCCTGGCAGGATCGCAATATTTTTTTATTTTTTATTTTGCAACGAATGAATATGTAATTGATTTCTTTTGTTTTTATATAATCACTAACTCAAAAATTATTCATTTTATTATTATTTTTTACTTGTACCCAATAACAGAGAAAATGTTTTTACGATAAATTGACAAGTACAAAAAATCCACAAACAATTCGTAGTAAATTAATAAGACGATTCGTGAATAAAACTTTTCATAAACATTTTATTAAATTTATATCAGACATTTTTAACAGTGTATGTAAAGAAAAAATACATGAAACGATTACAACTGAATTTCGCAATCTCGAATGCGCAGGAAATGTTCACGTTCGAAAATCGATGTTTTCAAATGTCTTCCCGCCACTTTTTATCAATTTCCAATTTTCAGTGTCGGTAAAGTTTTTACCGAGTTCACTCGGTAAAACGCGCAGGAGATTCGTCGATTCATTGGCTCGTACTTTACCAGCAGAGTAGGGATGTTCGATACAGAGAAAAATATCGATACGACGTATCGTGTCGTATCAAGTAGCGAAATATCGATACACAAAAATATCGACTCGATAAATATCGATATTCGAAAATATCGTATCGAAATAAAAATTAATAATTTTTTTCTATATCAACGTTAATTATCAAGCGATTT
>JABFQM010002842.1:0-13606 GCA_022816865.1 Zelostemma sp. ZL-2020
TAATAATTATATTAAAAATACTTTATAACTCTTGTATTGAACTTATTCTTCATTTTTACTCTTTAGACAATAACAATTTAACTTGTTAATCTAAAAACGATCAAATATATGTATACAATTGTTTTTCAGTTGATTTATTGTAAAATTTATTACTGTTTTGTAAACTGTTTTTCAATCTTTTAGAATATTACTGCGCTTTTGTTTCTCAAGTTACTGCCAAACATTCATTTATATTGACAATTGTTGTTAGGTGTCCCGCAATACCCTGTTCTCCCCTAGTACGATTTAGTTCAAAATCGACTAAATCGTACTATTCTTCTAAATTAAAAATCTGATTCTAGATTTTAAGACTTCGTTACATTCTCCCAAGTCAGTAGAATCGGCGTCTGGTCTCGAATTGCATTTTTAAACAGTATTGACGTTTTTATTAATAAACACCCCAAAAGCCGATAAGGTAGAAACCCGGGGTATTCCACATCGCCTTAATCCGATTTTATCGAAAGATTTGCTGTCACTCGCATTGTTATTTCACATATATAGTGTAGAATTTATCACTTTTCTATTTCATTCATTGTATAAGCGGTTTTGTTGTAACTTGCTCTTATGGAAAATCCAATGTTTGTCATGACAGGGCGACAATGGCGCTGCCACCGGATAATGCAACTTTCAATAATTAAAGCAAGCTGATAATCGGACCTTACATAATATTCTGCGAATGCATTCTATTCATTTTCATTGCATCCACGAAAACCTTTCGCTGATAAGGTCTGTACCAACACACTTATAATTCTGACCCTCTTCGACCTGCTCGGCCACGTGTACTCAGTCGTGCATGTACCAGTTCACCTGCAGTTTCGTGTTTTGTGGTAAAATTACAGATCTGCTGAAAACGATAAAATGATCGAGACAAGAACCGTTTAATTCCTTCATACCCCTGGTTCTTTTCAACCTTACCCTTATATAACGATTTCCGTGCATGTACGTGTCAAAGTTACTCGAAAAATTACAAATAGTACATTATTCCCAAGCCTCGGACTGACTTTGCGTGTCGCAGAGTCTCCGCGTTCGTGAAAACAGTTGTTTCCCGCTCGCGATATCAATTTTTTCGTGCCCGAATAATTCGCGTATGACGCAAAGGGGGAAAAAGCACACGAAGACGTGTAATAAATCAACAAATTTCTATCGGTTCGTCAAACAAAGCTTTTTCCATCCCATTTCATATTCCAAAAGAGAGAAAACTGAATGCGGAAAGATACGGAAGATTATTTTTATGAATAGGTAATTAAAAATTGAAATGGCTTTGTTTTATTCCTTTCACTTGAAAACCCAGGAGCGGATCTATAAACGACGCTAATCGAGTTTTGAAAAGCATATTGTCTTGCAATTAATGACGCTAAGACGAACACGAAGAGAATGATTACTGTATCAATTGCGTTGACCCAAGCGACGAATGAAGACTTTATTAAGGTTAATCGAGCCTTCTGCAGTTGCATCCCCTCTTTCAATCGTTTCCGTTTTCTGGTGAAGCGTCAATTAGCCTTACTAAGCCGAGTGTTAATCTACATCGGATCGATACAGATTTTTCATTGGCCTTCCTACATAGACCATTTCGTACCGAAAGAACATGGACCCGACGTTGGCCTCTCGACATGGGCCTTCTTATACACAGTCAACGTCGTATCGATATTGGCTGCGTGATATATCGTAGATACTATATATTGACCTGGCAATGTAGTATCGATGTAGGATGATGATAATGATAGATATAGAATCAATTGAGATGAATGATGAATGAGATAAGATATCATTTTATAAGATATCATTATAATATTGTTGAGAAGATAGTCCATAACATTGAATATCGGTTCTGAGCAGTGCTATATGTATACAATATAATATTTTATCTCTGGATATATATTCATATTTCATAATTGATATATTATTGCGTATCCTGGCAAAAATTGTAGCAACATCTGAAATGTGACCTGCCTACTTTCTTACAGATGATGAGCTTCGTTTTCTTAGGTGTTGGCGCTCATACGAGTAAGTCGAATGTACGAGACCGAAGTCCGTGCTTGGAATAAAAGTATGAGGGTAGGTCGAACTCGCTACGTCACAGATTCAAGTAGTTCGAGATCGAGAACGCTTAGCACGCGATTTGGCAAGGCCAAGACTCTAAGGCAATTAATTTACTTTCTCGATATCAGACCCTTGTGGCAGACTACTCGACTTGACTCGATTGCCTTTCGCGTTACAAACGCGATCGATTTGTCTGCCTAGTCACGAATTAATACTAATCAAGAAAATAGATGGGGAGGGTTCATTTTTCACATTATTTGCTCTTTTTGAAATGGGATCATGCATTCCGCACGAATTTCTAAACTATATAGGGACATACTATATAATATGAACGCTCGTTGATCTTATCGCCCATCAATGTTGGAGCAATAGCGAACGCTACAGTTTTGTTTATAATTTGCAAACGTACCGCGAATAGTAAGAGTTGTAGAGCGTTTCATTTGCATTATTTCATTGTTCAATAGTCTATTATGTTCGAGTTGATTTCATAAATATTGCTGGCGCTGTGCAAAGTTGGAGTACACGAATTCGAAAGAAATGGAGATGTTTTTTCGTTTGCCTTCAAGTAGCAATAGTAAGTAAGTAATGATTCGCACGAATTACATTATATTTACTTATTAACCCTTTAACGCTTAATGGGAAGTACGTCTTCCCACCTGAAATCGACTTTTTTCGTTGCACGCGCCCATTTGATTGTTTATAATTTCTGAACAGTTTATCAAATAATTCTGAAAAAATTAGCAATTGTTAACGAAGTATCGCAAATTGCATTTTTGTAATTATAATCTTAAAATTTTAAATGTTTATTTATTTAAAAAATGTAAATAATAAATTTTTTATAAAAGTTTCAAAAATGGTACATTTATAATAAAAAGTGCCTAAATAAATTTTCAATAACATTGTTGATCAATTTTAAAGACCCCTATAGTTGCGTCAAAGGGTTAACGCATCATCCACCGAGGATTTTAAATTTCTATGAGACAGAATATTAATTCTGACCTCAGAATTAATATTCCTCTTCTTTCTTTTTATTTCCACGACATTGAAAAAAAGGTCAAGTTTAGTTTTTTCCACAAAATTATTATCGGACAAAAATTAACGAGTAAGTACTAAATTCTTAATTAATTCTAAAAATTCTAAATACAAAACCAAATCGCATCCAAGCTTATGTTTTACTTCTGTACGATTCCTTTCTACATGTATATATTACGCGTAATTTAATTCGTTATTTTCCGGTTACTGGGTTCGAGAGGGTTTATTTATTTCCATTGAAGACAATTCATTTCTCCTGAATACCCTGCGAATTTTTTGGAACCAAAATACATTTGTGACGTGAACGCTTTGAATAATTGTGTTATTCAAGGCTCTTGCAGTACAAAAGATAATTAATTAGAACGATAGCAGATCGCGATAAAGTTCGTCCGATAAAACATCTTCAGAAACGGTGAGTATGAAAAAAAATGCGGTTGCAAGATTATTTTTACGAAGTGAAAAGTACGAAAACAAGAGTCGTGAGATTTCAAGCTGAAAAATATAGCAAAAATGTGTCGTGCAGCGATACAAGTGCCGATTAGTCTTATCGCGAATGACGAAGTCGCAACTCATCGCAAGGAACTGCCGACACGATTGTTTTCGAAATTGATATTCGAAGGAATAGAAAGCAGCGATTTTCATTGAGGAAAGTACGCTCGGTTGAAGGAAGTAAAGCGTCTTGAGGGAAAAAAAAAAATGAAACGCAGTGAATTTTTGTGTGAGATTATATCGCCAGCCGCCACCGTCGCCCTTTCCACTAGATCGACGGTGGTTTCGTAGCACGTACTTGTGGTTCTCGTCTTTCTCCCCTTACATGTTCCCAAAGTTTCGGACAATTCGCAATGATCTTACGACACGATGCACGTACACAAAGAAAGAATAGAAAACTCGAGTCATACAGCGTCGAAATTTCGTTCTGGAAAAACGTGCACGTTGGTATTTTCAGTTGGTTCGATTTCCAATGCGAAGTACTTTAATTTACGTGAGTGACGAAGCGAGAGACAGTAGACGCCTTTATAGCTTTTACTTTGTCGCCTCGCTGTTGACGTCTTCCCACAAAAAATTTCACCGCTTCTAAGGCCTTAGCCGGCCCTACTCTCATTCAATACAGTTCTTGTCTAGTCGCCTTGTTACTACCGGTTGTACAAGAAACCTTACGAGTCTTTCATCTCTTCGAGTCTCACATCATTTATTCTCTTCGTCATCGCTTTTCCTCGAGTCTCTTTGCACTTCTGTCGCACGCTTTCGCCTTATACATAAGAGGCTCAGAATTAATCAACCTGTCTCGCGAGGAAGAACCGAAACTCAAAATTACTAAGACATTTTTTATTAAGCTTTAATAACTTCATGCTAAAGTTATTAGATTTTTTTTAGAGTTTTAATTGCAATTAACCGGGAATAATTAACTTAGGGAAATTCTTTTAACTCCGCTAACTCAAATATCGAGGAAGCTTTTCGTGCGAGGTACTATCGATTGCCGTACTTTCTTTTTCCGGACGTTTTAATAACGTGCTTTCACTGTGTAGTAAATAGTTTGAGCTTGAACGTTATTTTTCATCGCGTCAAAGGAAGATCTCGTTTCATTGCGAGTCAAGTGAAAGTCGATAATTGTATTAACCTACATGAAATCACATCAACTACTATAATACGAGAAAAACTGCTGCGAATCCGTAGCCGTATGAATGAGCGGCGTCGCTCATTCAATGAAAATAGTTTTTGGCGGAATGTTTTTGAACCTATATAGTTACGACGTTGCGTAATTTCGAAGTGCTCTCGGTTTGGCTCGTAAATAATATGTTTTTCGAATGTCGACTTTGCTTAAATTTATCTGCGCGTCAAAAGATTTTCGTATGTTCTCGAGGTAAAAAACTTCCGCTGACATTTATATACGTAGTCCACGCATGAATCATTTTACCAGTAGACGAGACGAGTCTCGCTCTACATTAGTTTCGAGTGTTTCGAGTCGCAAAAAACTACACTCGTAGCGCCTTTTTTGCACGCGTTCCGTTCCGCCCATGCTAAAACGTGAAATCCAAATATTTCATCCTCCCACAATAAAAAAACGCGTGCCATATGTATGTATGCACATACATCGATTTCAGACGCGAAAACAATTTCAACGCGGTCCCAAACGAAACGTGTCGTTCGGTTGTTTAGCCGAATAACAAAGAAATTCAAATGAGTGTATATCAATTTCGGTAACTCGAACCTTTAACAGATAGGTGAAAGGAGATAAGGACGGAAATAGCGGGTAAAAGCCGCGGAGAAGGACAGAAGCGAATGAGATACTATAGTGTTGATATCGTAGATAGTAGCGCGCATGCACCACCGACGTTCTGAAGAACGCCCGGGTTTTTAGTGCGCTCGACATCGCGATCCCGAGAGGTCGATTTTGCGGATCCGCCGGATCGCTCTCAGACTTTCATGTGACAAAAATGATAAAAAGATCGATCGTAACGGAAACAAAGTTTTCGCTCATCGAGATTTTTTTTCTTTTTGAACCGACCGATTGAAACGTTATTAATAATTAATTACGCGACCGGGATTATATCATATGCGGGGGCAAACAGGTGGATTGCTTTCCCAACAACGAGTGCGTCGCTAAATGAGAAAAATCCTTTAACGACGCGATATGATAATATTTTCAAAATGATTTTCTCTAAACGTTTTATTAACGGCCAATTTTTTCATTCAATTTTCCCGGTTTCCGATTACTAGCGGAGTATCGACTTTATTGCTTTTTCATAAGCCGATCACGCAAGAGAAAAAAGTCCGCGGAATTCGACTGCTATTTTTGAACCTTCGTCTCTAATTCGAGTGTGGCAAGCAATAATACAATGTGTGGCCAAATGTCGGCGAAGAATGACAGCTTCGTAAACGAAGGACGAAGAATGTGAAGAACCGCACGAGGAATCACAGCTCGTGGTGAGTTGATTACCGGGACAAACTTGCGATGTATCAATAATAAATTACAAACGAAAAGTTCAATGCTCGCGATTTTATTTTCGTTTCGTGCGGAAAAAATTCACGTAATGTTGCAATTCTAATAATAATATATAACTCCTGTCTTTACTAAGCGCTCTGACAGTAATGATGATCTTTCTCCCATGTACTTTTATTTCCTTCTTATCCGTAAATTTTTAGTCTACAACTTTGAGCCTCGTTAGGTCGTCGAGTGATGGAAATCGCTAGTAAGAATTCACAAGATTCGATATTGCTTAAGATATTTTTTTCTTTTTATTATAATGTTGAAAAAAAATTAGATCTTTGGAAGTTTGCGAGATACAATTTTCTTTTTATAACATCAAGTTTCTGTCGATGCTTATTTTATGAAACGACGCGGCAAGAAGATTTTGGTAAAGAGTTTTTTACCCTTGAATGCGTCAACGAGTGCTTCTTTTTTCCTTCGTAAATGCGTTCTTCGTTTGATTCTTTAGTCGCGTGTTTTTCATGCTAAAATCAAGTGTGCCTCGAAGGACATTCCCATTTGCTGCCGAATTTTACTAAATGCCATTTTCAATGTTTTCTCTCTGCCTTCGATAGCCGTGACTTAAATGAGTCTTGGTTAGTTTCGACATTTACATTAATTATATGTATATATATGTACTTGACTAATTTCCATAAATTTCGGGCAAATATTCACGGAATATTTGAACGAAATTCGTATGAATGCTTGTTTCGTGTGGTATTCGGGTAAATATACGGACGAGTGGAGGCTCGCATTAGCATAGTATTTGCAACTGTTTGCTTGCAGGAAATATATCATTTTGAGAAAAAGTGCAAATCGAAAAGTAGCAATGAAAAATTCTCGAGATTCATTTCTCGGTGAAACAGGCCATACGAAAATCACAGTTGTCGCCTGATCAAAGCGATGGAAAATGGAATTCGGCTTGTGATAAAATGCAATATGTATGAAATATGCAATGAGATCCGAGTGATAAAAAAAGCCCATAAAACGCGGAGATAACCGAAAACGAATGCAAAAAATCTATCGGGAGCGGAGCGTGCAAATGGCGAGGAAAGGTGACTGAGTAAACTGATTTATGAACTGACCTCGATATACCACGTTTTCTGCAAATGCTCGAGTAAAACCTCCCAGATAAATGATATTTGCAATAAGCGGTTTAAGTAAATGCCCCTCTTCGCGCACTTACGAGTTTGTACGTACTCGACTACTTTTATAAAACTCTGAGTACACGAGTCCTTAATTTGTCCTCATACATCTGTGCCCGTCGCCACTTGATGCATTTTTTCACCCATGTACAGATTCGTTTAAAATGCCCTAAAAGCATAATTTGCCACCGGCAAATTATTTAATATAGTAATCTCGAATTTTCCGAAAATGCCAAATATCTTGAAAGGTGGAAAAATGGAAGGGAACAAAAGGTTGAATTGTTGAACGAGTATGTAGTTCGATTTCACGTGGGCTGCCAATTTGCAAGCGAGTACGAGTGGGCGGTGAACTTTTGTCTTCACCGGCTCCCACTTTAGCTGAATGTTTCGCCTTTGAATCAATCACTATCGTCGTCGCAATAAACGTTATTATTGTGATTATTCTCTCGACACATGCGTTAGATGCACATTTTTAATTTTATCAACGAAATTATCAAGCGTGAAATAACGAGCTTTCTGCGACCGCAGGGTAATGAAAAGTCTTCCGTCAGGTGCGATACGGATTGATATATACTCGAAGGCCGATTCGATCGTTGCAGGACTTATTTGTCCATCCAGATCATTCAGAAGGTGATCGCACGTCGCCAAGCTAATGGCGCACTTACGTCAGCTTATTACTTAAAAAAACATGAAAATAAACGCACGTGTTTATTTTCGCGGAGCAAAAGGATCAATTTTTTCGTTATTCCGAGACATCTCGTTTCTTTCATCGTTCCATCGTCGTGCGTACACAGAAAGGCTCGGATAATAATAGAGTCATTGACGAAAATAGGGCACGATACGTCTTAATTAGGGAATAAGTTTGTTGAAAGAATCTTGGAAAAACGCGTTGAATGAATGAACGTTGACGGCGCATCGATTCCCGGTGGTGGTTACGTGATGTAATTGATTTATTTCGGAGCCAACAAATATAGTTGATTTCTTTCAATCGTGCCGTTCCGCTGAATCCGCTGAAAAAATACTCTGCTCAGATGGAAATATTCAGCGCACATTTCATGGAAAACGCAATTTTTTCATTTCCAGAGGGATCCTTAAACTTCTTTTTACCGACCGAGTTTCCAAACCGCCATTTCATTTTCACACAACCGTGAATGACAAATGCGCTAAAGAATCGCTGCGTCATTTTCTTTTTTTCAAAAATCGAAAGAAAAAAAAATTATTTCCCATTTTTGAAAACATTTTCGATTTCTGGCAAAAGAAAATGATCCATCGATTGGCGTTTTTCAAAACTCGATCGGTAAAAAAGAATTGACGGATTGCTTCTAATACGTACATCAAAACTAATTTTTGAACTTTCGAACAACAGCCGAACTTTCGGCAAGTTGAGTACTTTGCGCCACAAATTGCATGTTGAGGCTTTTCGAATGAGAGGACATTGACGAGATTCGTTTGAAAGTTAAACTCGACGCGCTTCGTCAGCGAGTAACTGCATCATACTTAATAACTAAGATTTTGCGAGTAATTAGTCGAGCTTTTAATTCCCTTGGAATGACAGTTGCAAATGAATTTCGGCGTGTCTTTCTCTCTGCTTTCTTCTTCTTAAAAGACTCGATTTAAATTCACTTTGAATTTGTTTGATATCTATTTCCCGAGGTGCCTGACTTTGAATCAAATAAGCCAGGAGGACATCGTGCCAAGGGGCGAGGGTTGAATTTCCTCTTCCGTCCCAGCCGTTCCGCTTAAATCCATCGCAAGGATGAATTCTGTGCCCCGGCCGGGGTTGGAGTTGGAATTGGCGTAACGACCGAGAGCCCCGTGCTTTGGTCAAATCGATAAAACGCCTCGACATTACAGCGCTACTTAAATCCACAATCGGGAAATGATTTATTCGCTCGAGATTTCCCACTGGCCGACTTCTCGGATCCGCGTATCTCCCACATTTGAGGACGAACTTTGCGGCCTTTCACTCGTCGTAAACTTTAACTTTAACAATTCCAAGAACAAATTGTTAATTATAACAAAAATTGGCAAGTGGCATAAAACACATCTGTGCCGCGCAATTGGAATGTGGCTCGCTAATTTTTCCTCTTCCTTCGCGTTTTCTCTTCATTTTCCTTCATTCTTGCATTCCTTCCTCTTCCGAGGGTCCGCAACTTTTTCCTCTTCAGCGCCTTCACTCACTTACTCAATTCTGCTCAATGCCGTTGCAAGCACCGCCTCGGAAACACGTCGCCGCCAACTTTTCAAACGCGCGAACGAGTTAAATTCGCCCCAGAGTTTTTATTCCGCTTGCGCGATTGTCTTGGCGCTGAATCACACTGACCTCGGAAGTTTACGATTTATCGTAAACCACCGGGGCTTGTTTCTTGCGTGTATTTCCAAGTGTTTTAGCACTCCGAACGCGTCAAGTGCGCTCGAAACTTTTTTCAATTGCTGGAAATTGTGCTTTTCACGTGGCTTTAACGTGACAAACGTTCCGAAGGGCTTAAAGAGTGTTTGCAAATTTTCAAAAAGCTTTAGCGACCATCGAAGAGAGAGAGATACGTAATCTTTTGAAACTGACGTGATTAAACGGGACTTGGGAGTTTTGTAAAAACCTAAAATGCATTAAAAATATGGATGACATGCGGGACAATTTTTTCTTCAAAAAGAATTTGAAATATTGAGAGTGCGCGAAAAAATGTTTTTTCTTTTTGTATTAAAAGCGATTCCGTAATCGCGAATCCTTGCAAAGAAACGAGTAAAAAAGTATAATAAATTCTAAACTTCGTTAAAACATGTAGATAAGCTGTTTATGTTTGGTAATGAATGCGAAATGACCACGGCAAAAGCATTTCGTCGAGAAGTAGAAGAAAAACAAAAGATTGCTTACGCATGTAAAATCATGCACAGACAGTTTTTTGGCTCACGGGCATCATCGTAGTTGTAATGACCAGACGTAAGTAAAAACAGCGACAAGCCGTTTCAGAGATGCTCTAAAGCAATGATCTTTTAATGAAAAACCATCGTTGCCTGCGTAGGCTGAGCATAGGTAAATCGAGCGTTGTTATTGTACTTAAAGAGATTGTGCATAACGTATTTAACAGAATTTATCAATAATTTTGTTGCACGTGAAAAAGAATGGATTCGAATGACACTTCGTTCATAGCTAATTTCAACATTTCACACGATATCGTTTATTCGACTCGAATTGCTAAAATTGCTCGGAAGTATCGGGAATTTAATATTTCAGAACCAATCGATTTCGTTATTCAACAATAAATTCACTTGCCGTTCCTTTTTCTTTCAGTTGGGTAAGACGTATTAAATGTACGTGAATATTCTGTACTTTGCGCAAAACTTGACACTGGAAACAATGCATACACTAGCGTGAAAATAAAACATGCCAAAGAGTGTCAATAACTCTGTCATCGCGTATCGTCGCAGTGCACTTTTTAAATTTTTACAATAAAAAAAACATTATTACCGCGTTTTGATGATTAATGTGGGCGCGCGATTGGTTCAATCGCGGTTGGATCGTGATTTAACATTTTCGCGCGCCGATAATATTTCGCTTCCAGCACGTTTCGCACTAGAGATTTAAACATATTCTGATGGCGATAAAAAAGGTGACGAACGGTATTGTCAGCCGACGCCGCGGTGTCTTTTGTGCTATTTAAAAGTAGAAGCGGATAACAAAAACGAACATGTTTATTTTCAATAATTTCACTTGATACTCGAAACCACGGGGAGAGAAACGATTTCATTTATTCGAACGTAATGTAAATGTCATTCGCACGACTTACTAAACTCTTTTCCACTCACTTATAAACAAGACTCTTCTTTCAATTCGTAATATCAATTCTTTGCAGAGCCTCGAAATGGAGGGGAAGGAGAGGAAGAACCGAGAGTACCAGCAGATGGATGATTTTCGAACTTGTGTGCGGAGACCAAAATCAAAACCGTCGTAAGTGAAGTGACGTACGTCGGCTAACGTAGTGACGACGAAATTCCAAAGACGATAATGCAATCTTCAGTGCGGAGAAGCGATTCTTCACAAATGAAGTGAAATACGGAGGAAAAAAAAATGGCACGGCTCCGTTGCTGTGACGTGTCTAAGAATACGAACACGATTGACTGCACTAAATATAAGACGAAACAATAATAAAGAAGGAAACAAGAAGAACGCGTGACCGTTTGCTTTTAACAGGCTGTGATTTTAAATTAGACCGCAAACGAATAAACAAAATAAGAAAAAAATAAACTTCTAGAGTCGGTGAGTGCTACAATCAAAGACTGAAAAGAATCATAGACTGTGCGAATTAAATTTACCACGGAAAATAAACGTTGCGCGTTGTCGTTGAAAAAATCTATACTCTATAGCGATAAGTCATTCCTTTTTGTTACAAGTTTTTCCCGGATCGCGAATCAAACGAGAGGCTATAATGTTGAATGTGATGTTAAATATTTTCGTTGACGAGAGTGAATCGCGTTTGAAGAAAGCGTAAATGCAAATGTACGCGCACTTGGCATGCTGTCATTAACGCGATGTATATTATCAGCGATTACGCTCGAAAGAAACTGCAAAAAACGGAGATAAAGTGATTGGAATTCGCGGTGCAGATGTGATGCCAGTTAAAGCGAACCTGAAAATCGATTGTCTTCGCGAATAGAACAGCGGAGACATTTGGAACTTGAATTCGCGAACGCCGAGCCCAGGTAATATTGTAGCTAATTATATTTTTATGACACGACGCGCGCAAACCAACAATTATTTATCGTCTAGCGCAGAACTGAATGGAGCAAAATTTATGCTGTCATATGTTGCCCCCGCCCCCTCCCACGCATGCACATATACGTATTGCCGTATTGCCCATTTCAACGTGCTTATGGCGGAGCAAAAAGACGAGTTACTTGAGAGTTTCTGCCTGTAATTTTGAGCGAACATTCGTCGGCAATATGAAACGGTCCCAAAGTTTTCTCGCCGCTCTTCTTTGCTTGTATATTTCGCAAAAAGTTTCAAAGCGGATGCTGGAATAATTTATCGCTTACTCGACCGCAGCCGCTATACTTTTTTGTTATTTTGTTTTCTCGTCGCATTCTTTTTTCAAAATACTTTCGAAATTTGTCGTTTGTTCATCAAAAAAAACTTTTGCATTCTTCTTCTTCTTCAAGGCATTGTTTTTTTCCAGGAAAAACGAAGAAATAAGGCTTGCCTTTCAATGCGAATGTTAGAGCCGACGGTAAAGCGTACTCTGTTTAGGGAGTATTTTTGATAGGAATCAAAGCCTCTTTACGATGATCAGTTGCAACCGTTACCGACGTCGTCGCCGCCGAGCTCCGAAAATGCAGCGTCCCGACGAGGTGCATTAGGCTCATAAAATGCGCGAGTTGAACGCTACTGCTTGCACTGCATTATACGAGGCCGTCGAGTGGTTGGGACCGGGGAACGTTATCACTCTGACCGTTTTGGCTATAGTTAATGTGATAATGGTGCTGGGCAATGTCCTCGTTATCCTTGCCGTTTATCATAGTATCAAACTTAGAAACGTTACGAACTTGTTTATCTCGAGCCTCGCAGTGGCCGATCTCATGGTAGGACTCGCCGTTCTTCCATTCAGTGCTACGAGGGAAGTTTACAAGGTGAGCCGTTGCTTTTTCGAAGCCGCAACGTCGAGAGAGGCTCGCATTGAATTTGCACATTTGCAAAGATTTTAGTTTTTTTAGTTTTTATTCGCCCTTATTGACGCATTCTAAAAATGTGCCAATTTTCTAATCGTTTGACTTCTGAGTTTAGATTTTACTTTGTATAACAAATTCCATTTTTTTACCGCTTTATCATTGTCAATTGGGTTTTACCACGAGTTTTAAGTATGGCAATTTGATCATTTAGATGGTAAAAAAATTTCTAGTGCTTAAAACTCGAAATTGTTTTCAATAAAAGCGATTCAAAATTGACATTTTCAATTATTACGGAAGCCTTGCGGAGGAACCCAAAATTACACGAAAACAAGCGTGACGTCTGATTCAGTTCGCCCTAATATCATAGCAATTATAAATGATAGAAATTATCAAGATTTGTAAGCGAAATGGAGAAAGTAAAGTTCACACGTTGATGTTTTTTTATGCCAATGTATACTAAAGAGTAAAAAATATAATTCGCCTGAAAAAGTTTTTATTCTTATGCCAAAAAACGAAAAAAAACCTAATGAGGGATCAAAACTCGCACAACGAGGAGATGGATTTACGAATTTAATTTATAATTGTTGCTATTTTCGTACATGTTAATTATTTACTAGTATATAATCCTTAGAATGAACATTTTAATAGAAATTTGTTTAATATGTGTGAATTCTGCATTTAAAGTTTTACTGTTTATTTTAACATCTTAAAGACTAGTATT
>JABFQM010002843.1:0-13603 GCA_022816865.1 Zelostemma sp. ZL-2020
TACCAATAAGAACTGTAAGCTCAATAGAGAAATATGAAATAAATTGAAAGAAAATGAATTCCCATCCAGATCCGACTTTTAATTAAGCTTGTTCAATGCAAATTAATCGTATTATCGTATTTATTGCAAATCTCAAGTTCGCGTCAGTTATTATGCCCAACTCTAAACTCTAATGGACGTCTCTTTTTCAGTATTTCCACGTACTATACATATCGCGACATTCCTTGTTATGCATGTAGCCACAAATTATTTTTATTGTCAGGAGATCGCGCGCGCGCGCGCGCGCGCGCGCCCCGAAACATCGAATGGGCTTCTTCTTTGAAACGTAATTATTAGCCCTGCATGAGCCAATTATTGTGGATTTACGGATTTCGCTGATTCGCGGATTATAGACTGCTGCAAGCTCTCGAAGCGCAAGCGCGTGCAATTCTAATATGCAAACCGCGCTTCCGGTAAAGATAAAAAAAACCAACCTAACCCAACCAACCTTTCAGCAGCCCTCTTCGTCTGTTTTCTGCAAATCTCTACCAGTACAACTTACATTACAATAAATTAACCATAAGGTGTATTGATTAATTGTATGTATACCTACATGGACTATGTAGGCATGGCGTTTGAGTACTTGCTGGGGGTTAATAATTTTATTGGCTTCTAAGATCGCACCTGTGCGCTGCAGTTGTTCGATTGGTAAAGTTTTCAATTGACACATGAAAATTGAGTCATTGAGAGTCATTTCGTCTTATTAACGAAATGAAACAAATTGGATTACAATGACGTACCTATAGGCCATTCCACGTAAAACTTGCACGCAATTTTTCGATTTGTCCAACATATTTTTTTCATCATTCTGCACCAAAACAAAACATATACTTATTGGTATTTTTCAAATTTTCGCAAAACGTAAAATGCTCTCATTTTTTCCAAATTTTCATCAAATGAATTTTCGAAAAATTTGCATGCAGCGCTTGTGTTAAAATTTGACGAATAAAAATAATAAATCAACTTTGATCTGGATCTTTTTGATTTAAAAATGTTTCACATGTAGTATGTAATCTCGAAGTTATGAAGAATTTTTGGTATTTTTTCAGTAATGGAATTCGAACGGTAAGAAAAAAAGAGTTTCTTGAGACGAGCGAGCACTTGGACTCGCGTAAGGCGATATTATGCGATAGTCTATAGTCTTGTAGCGATATGATATTGCAAAAAGACAGAGTAAGATGAAAAAAAAAAGACGTCGATTTTAAACACGCTAAATAATTAGAGACGACAGCTGCGGCGCTTGGCGCGACCAGCAGCGCCAATTTTCACATAAGCTTTTATTCGTAAACTTTCGAAAAATTCTTTGCCAACTTTTATCTTCTTAAAATGTGTCCGCGCAAGTAAATTATTGTCGATGGCGATCTCGAGATACTTAGGGAACGTTTGAAAATGAGAGGATTTTAAAGAAAGAAATTTGTTAAAAGTATAGCTGTTTCTTTCCTCTTGCTGCTCTTGCTCTGTAATTGCATACGTCGTTTGTTTTTCTTCTTCGCGTTACTTCCGAGAAACGTGTGTCTAGATAAAGAAATGACATGGAACCGGTAGATGGCTATTTAGAGTCGGTATAGTTTGCGATTTGCGAACAATGCTGCTGACCATGACAGGAAAAAATCCCCTTCGAATTGGGCAAAATATTATTTTCATATCTCCATGTAATGATGTATTAATAGTAGTGAAATCGATTAATAATTTAATTCTCATTTGCGACATGTCGCAATTCTTGAGAGAACTTGCCTAAAATTTCGCGGAGTGACAATGCAATATTTTTGTTTAATAAATAAAAAACGATAAAAATACATATGAAATTATTAATTGCCGCTGCACTCTTTTCTACGGATAATATTATTATACTAGTCGAATTAAGGCATTCTAGAATAGAAGGAGGATTCGATTCTCCCTAGAGTGCATCATTATGTATGATGCACCAAACTTGTATGGATTATGGAGTATGGATTTCTAACAAAACGTAACAACCTTATATGTACAAGGACTTTTTTTTTCAACGTAAGGAATGCATACGCGTGTGTTAAAAAATAAGCCGTCATTATAATTCATTTCGGTGATGGGATTTATTGTAAGAAATGGAAAAATGTTGTTTTTGACACGATGCAATGATGCAAAATGGCCCCATTTGTCTTTGCAGACACGATGTTGGTGCAACAAGTAGAGTTTCTTGAGACGATATTGGAGGAAACTTCGGATGATCTGCAAAGTGATTCCGATCGCAGTGGCACCACCTATTGGCTGGGATCGGACTCGGAGACTGAAAGTGTCATTCATATAAAAACTCATGAGAGAACTGTCGGTAAGTATTTCGAGTTTTAAACGCGCGTTCATTCGAATTAATTTTTACGCGTACTCCAATAAATGATTTGCAAATTTCATGAGATTGACGAGTTTTTAAGAGTCTTAGAAGGAAGGTAATGAATAATTGGAACGAAACAGCTCGCATGCATGGGCTAGCATGGGATGAGAGGTTCGCGTGCGTTTCTTGGGAATTTCTCGATTCTTCCGGGGCAACAACACGTCGTATATCTAATATTTATTAACTGTTACGAAACGAGTTGACCGAGTTAACTGGTAGGTTATATACCTGTAGGTAGGTATGCGCACTGAAAGGAGAGCTAGGGCCGGCGGCCAAGAAGGTGAATGTTGAGTTGGCAATGAATTTGTATCGTTTGTACTTGCATATTTTCTGCAGGCTTTTTATTTGCCTGAAATTGCAGCCCTGAAAAGTCGCGAAAGTTCTTCTATGCAAAACATGCGTATATAGAATAGAAGAGTTGTTTTGTGATACATATTTGTCGATTTGATTATAGGAGATTAAATGCTTTTCTCGAAGCATGCTTTTTACATTGCACATTGCCTAAACGAGCAAAAGAGGATAATAATAATAATAATAGCGTGTAAAAATAAACGCGATTGTCAGTTGGCATTTTTGGAAGGAAAGAGAAAAAATGTTGTGCCGGGTGTTAGTCATCGAGAAGCTATAGTTTTCATTTCATCGCCTATTTTTACACATGCGGCCCGGCAGCTATTCTCGCGCTTACACAACAATTCAGGCTTTCGAGCTTAAAATTGTAAAAATACAGTGAAATTCCTATTTGCTTTGCTATTTGCATATTTGCATGAGAAACAAGATTCCGTCGAAAATTAAGGTTTAGCTTTCAATAATTTGGACGAGATTTTAATCATGTTATTACTATACTCTTGGAGTATCATAACAGCAAAATAATCCCTTTACGTTTTTTGAAAAGCTGCTGGAATGAATGAAAAAACCTTTCAACGTCCAAACTCAGAGCTTGGACAGTTTTATGACTTTTTTCCAAATTTATTAGGAGAGCCACGCTGCTCATTAGGTACGCTTCCAAGGATGTTTCAAGAACGCTTTTGGAGCAACAACAGTTTGTAATATTTGCCATCTCTTTTGCTTCTACTCATTGGGCGACTACCCCAGGAAGTCGCGTCGCCGCGCCGTTGGTTCATTCAACCGGAAATGGCGCTTATGGAATTATACGGATGCGAGTTTGTGCGCGCGCTCTTGCTTTTTCGTCATTTGCTCTTATTCGTTGATATTATACGTCACTGCAAACTGCAAACTGTAAACTGCAACGACGAGTGCATGCAAAGCATGACTGATTAATTATTATTATTCGCTGCCATATCCCTCGTTTGCCAGCTGCACTTGATCATATTCGCGCCCAAACCTAACGAGACGTCACCCGGCCCTCTATATACACAACCAATTTTTTTACTCAATTTCAATTGATTATCGACGACTTTGTCACGGTGTCATCATGCATTTAATTTAATCTCTATTGACGTGTTTTACGTGTCGGATATAGCTATAACTTTTTTATCTTCTTTATCATCTTTTGAGCAAGTTTTTTAAAACATGTTTCCATACGTGTGTAAAATGTGTGAAATTTTCTTCTCTTCTCTCTTCTCTCTCTTTGTTAAAAAAACGAGACGAGAGATTAGATGGCAGTGGCAGCGAGTGCAATTCCGTGGTGCCAAAAAAGCGAAGGAGAAAAAATGCGAGTAATAGCGCACTGGAGAATGTTGGCTTTGGCGAGGACGTGCTGCCAATGTCGCCGAGATCTTCGAGGTCCTCGGGCTCGTCGAGATCCTCCAGGTCGAGCTCTTTGCTACAATTCGAATCACTCGAGAGGACCTGCGCCACTATATCACCCTCCAGTTACAGCTTTGATTCCCTCGAATACTCGAATCGTTCCAACCACGAGCTATCATCCGCGTCATCCAGACTTACGGAGACTCGTGGAGATACTCGGGAAAGGACTTCGCCGGACAGCTTGGAGCAGGATTTTGAAGACAAATCCACGACTTCCGGTGATGTAGGAGGAGATGACAAGAACGGATGCGGCGGCAGGACTACAAGCCCTCAATCGCTGCTTCCGAACGGCGGCGGCGGCAGCAGCAGCGATGGCTTCCCATTTCACAACTCTTCCTCCTGTATCAGGCCTTATCGCAGCTTTGAGAGTCTCGACCGCCTCGACCGCCTCGACCACGCGATTCGACAAAACGATCATCATTCGAACAACATTATTCACAATGGTTTCGTTCCTTCTCTTTTTTCCAAAAGGAGCGACGACTTGTCGTTTGGCCAACGAAAAATTGAAATGAGGTTCGTTCACAATAATTCTACAATGCGTTTGTTCCTTTTTCTTTTCTTTTTCCATTTTTTATCGTAAATTTTGCATCCCGCTTTAAACAAACCACAAATGAATTGCACGCAACGGACATTTCGTTGAAATTGGGTCAAGAAAATATGTTAATATGTTATATAAAATATGTAATATTTTGTTAGAGTTTACATTTCGTTGAATTCGACGAAACGATGTTGCGAGCCGCTGCAGTTGGTGACGTAACATTAATTACGTAATTTAGAAAGAATTAAATGACAGCTCTTCCGATCCGATCGGGCATAAACACAAATGCGACGTGAAAAAGAGAGATACTTATATATCAAGTGATAAAATTCGACAAATTGAATGGAACCAAATAATTGTGTTTCGTTTATTCGTTTATTCGTTGATTCGAAGAAAATCTTTTCTCCGAGTACACCGCTTTTTTTCGAATTTACCGAGATCGAGTCGAAAAGAGCAGCTTCTTTAATTGCTTCTTTGAAAGATATCTAGTTTTTCTTATTGGCCTTAAACCTTGGATAGCCAATCTTAGACTCTTGGCAGTGTCCGTCAACGCGCGTTACCTGTGTGCCGTGTGTCACGTGGCGAGACTTTTCTTGGCTTGCGAGAATCAAACTTGACCATGAAGCTCATTCTTTTTTATCTAAAATATATCACAAATGCAAGGTCGAGTGTCGAACAAAACGCGTCTCGACGCGTCCTCCTTCTTTTCTTTTCTTTAGTCAAAAGAAAAGAAAAAAAGAAATGTTTATTAAAAAATTACTTTTTCGTGAATGAAATAGAGGCGATAGCAGTTACCGATGGCAAGCAGATTCGGAGGAATACGAGGACGACGACGACGACGACGATTACTACGAGGAAGAAGAAGAGCTCGAGGACTCGGACTTTGAGCGTTTCGAGGAGCGTCTAATGATCTTGAGCGATACGAATTGCGGAGCTTCCAACTATGCAACGTCTTTAGATTTTCGCAATACGATAGATTTACGGGAGATTGGTCTGGAGGAGCCTCAAGCGCAACGGAACGACGCGTTCTTCGAGTTGAAAAAATCGGGTCAGGTCACCGCCGTCGCCGCCGCCGCCGCCACCTCAATATCTTCGTTGCGTCTCAAGCAGCTAAATATAAACGTTAATATGTCGGCGGTGGCGATGGGTGAACAGCAGCAGCAGCAGCAGCAGCAGCAGCAGCAGCAGCAGCAGCAGCAACAGCAGCAGCAGCAGCAGCAACAACAGGAGCAGCAGCAGCAGCAGCAACAGCAGCAAGGGTGGAGCGGCGAGGAATCGGGCTTTAATTTTAGATACATGGATAAGTCGCAGAGCGCGCCCAGTCTCGCTTGTAGCGTCTCCGAATTCGCTTCTCGCAGTTTTAGCCAACAATTGTGTTTGTCGCGTACGACCGTGTCCTCACCTTCGTATTGTTTATCAGATTTTCGCGTATCCAGCGTGCCGGTTTACCTGAACCTCTGTGGTCGCGACGACGATGCGTTGAAGATTACCTCTCGTGATTTGGATGAAATGTCGGAAACAATGACGCTCGTCGTCGAAGAGGGCAAGACCGTTCGAACCCAGGATCACCTTGGGCTTCTTACGCGCACTAGTCAGATTCTCTCGATCAAGGATCAGGCTCTGCCCATTAGCGAGGTCTTGGATCGTGATTCAACAGAGGAGGACGTCGTCGTCGAAGAAGATGAATCGAGTACAAAGATTGTTCCGACGACGACGATAAAGACGCAAGACGGAGTGGACAAGGTCCTGGAGATGGCAGCAGCTATGGAGAAAAATGCGGACGAGGTAATGCGTAATTGGAGCGCGAGCGTGGCACGTAGCGAGTCGGCGAGGTCGGCGAGGTCAGTCCGACGCGTCAAAAACAATGCGAGCTACGAGCTCGCCCAACAATTCGAAATCAGCGAGCCTAAGCCGTCGCAGCAACCCGTCGAGCGAAAAAAGATATTGAACAACGCGAGCTACGAACTCGCCCAGCAGTGCGATTATATACGGGCTATGCAATTCCGAACTTTTCAGCGCATGGACGCTTGCGAAGAGCTGGACGAGTCGTCCTCTCCAGCCTCCAGGCTTGCTCAATCTTGTACCGGATCGGCGTTCAACGTCTCAACGAATGCCATCAACGACGAGGGCTCAACGTCTTCGAGGGCTCGCGTTTACTCGAAATCTACGGAAAATATGTCATCGACTCGACAGCAGCAGCAGCAGCAGCAGCAGCAGCAGCAGCAGCAGCAGCAGCAGCAGCAGCAGCAGCAGCAGCAGCAGAATGAGAACGAAGAGGAGACTGCTAGTCTTTTCAATCAGATAAAAAAAAACTCGGTTATTTTTTCGGCCTTTGGGGCGGAAGGTTGCAGTAGCGCATCTCCGCATTCGCGGCCCGTAGAAGAAGAGGAAGTAGATTTTGCCTGCCTGGAAAATAAACCCATAGAACCCTTGAGCGAGGCTATACTCGAGGAGAGCGACGAACAAAGGATGATGTACATCGGTGAATATTATCCGCAAAGTCTTTCCTCGATTGAGAATCTCGAGCAGCAGCAGCAGCAACGCTCGTATTGGATGATGACGGATACAAACAACGAGTACAATAAAACAAGCGATAGATACGAGGCAACGGCGACGTTGGAGCCAAAGAGTAATTTTGTCGCTGCTTCATCTCCATCCCCACTCGAAGGAGTCGCAGCAGCAGCAGAAATGAAAGAACAGAGCCTGTGGCAGCAGCAGCAACAGCATCAGCGGCGGCGGCGGCGGCACTGGCAGTGGGATAACAACGACACTGCTGCTGCTGCTGCTGCTATTGCCGCCGTTGCCGCTAGTGACACTGGTAATACCGATACTGGTGGCAATGCAATGTTGACGACGACGACGACGACGACGACGACGACAACGACGACGATAGTGAATGCTGCCGCTGCCAATGCTGCTGCCGCGACCGCCGCTGCCGCCGCCGCCGACGCCGCCGCCGCCGCCGCCGCCGCCGTTGCCACCACCACTAGTAACGCTTCGGCGTCAGTGTCGTCAGTTGATACGAATCATAGGAAGAATCAACGCGTAGACGAGGAGGAACAAGTTGTTGCAAGTGCAGTGCGGTGCAAGGAAATGTCGGCCGTGGCTGCAAAAAGACTCGCCATGGTATCAGCTAGCGGTGATTATAATAGCCACGATATAATCGCGCAAACTACTACGAGTACTACGATGCCGATGACGATGAAAGCGACGAATACGACGAGTACGACGAAAATGATGAAAACAACGATGCCCGAAAGAAAAAAAACTGGTCTCGGAGGCTTTCTGCAAAGATTTTCTCGTTTGAGATTTAGTGGTCGTTCGAAAGTGCCGCGTTCCGAGTTGTTGCAGAAAAAAAGTGAACGAGTAATAATAAGTCAAGTTAATAGAGATAGAGAAGGAGGAGGAGTAGGACAGAAGAGTGCAGCGCCGAAAGAGGAAGAAAGACAGAGGAGGAAAGAGCCGGATTATATTATCATACCGTTGCACGCGCCGGATGACGAACAAAATTTCACCATGGTGCTCGAGGGGTTCGGAGGGAAAGGAGGTGCTAACAACAGGGGACCGGCCGACATTCAAAGGAGCCTTTCCAGTGCCAGTGCCAGTGCCAGGTACATACATAGCGATTTTTCCCATTTTTCCTTTCGTTTCCTTTCTTGTAGGACAGAATGATTACTATGTAGGAAGTTTGCAGCAGCATTGGGAGGGGGCAATTCATGAGTCACTAACGGCCAATATCGGCCACTACAGGCTATTGGAATGAAGAAACAGGTAGAACTATGTCGTATGTGTGTTGCTTACGCCTTTCAAGAGAGAGAGAAAGACGATTACTTTGACTCGACTATTAGCCTTCGCTCGGATCTCTCAAGTACTATGGGCTCGCTAATATTTATACGCGTTAAACCGTGCTGACTGAAAGTAAAGGGAATATAATGCTTGCTTACTCGAGTCGAATTGCGCTCAAGAGTTCAAGATTGAAATAAATGATGACTTTTGATCTTTCAAGAATTTCGAATAAAAGAGAGTGTGCGGGAATAACGAGTGAAAAGATTATATATACATGTTTACATTTTTCCAACGCGTACACGCGTGTAAATATAGCTTGAAACGAAGTTTAGCGTGAAATCTTGAATGGCAGTTTACGTAAAGAAAGAACGAGACACAACGAGGTCAGCTGCAGTGATATGTACCGGTGGCGGAGTAGCGGCGAGTAGAGAACTCGCGCATGCAGACAGCAACTATGTACCAAACCCACCTACCGGTTCCACCCACAGCAGCTGCTATTACTGTTTGTTGCTCTAGCTTCTGTTACTGTCTCTGCGTTGCTGTCTATACAACAAGTGTATCAGTGTACAATACTGGACACCGTACTTGTTTCATTTAATTCCTTTTCATGTACCATCCATCAGTCTCAATTTGTATTCGTTGATGCCGCCGCCACACTA
Organism: Zelostemma sp. ZL-2020; assembly: GCA_022816865.1. Classification (NCBI taxonomy): domain Eukaryota; kingdom Metazoa; phylum Arthropoda; class Insecta; order Hymenoptera; family Platygastridae; genus Zelostemma; species Zelostemma sp. ZL-2020. Next base: position 9,155 of record JABFQM010002843.1, read on the forward strand.
ATTGCTCCAACCTTTTTCTTTCTTAAAATTATTTCCTTCGAGCGTATAGATCGTTGTCTCGTTTTGAGCTTATTTCAATTGATGACTGTGTACGGATATAAGTACATTAATGTAATATTCTTCGTGTAATAATTGATACAAAGGAAAAGAAAATGACGAAAGATGAGAGCGAGTAAAGTATTTTGGCTTGCTTGGAGAGGAAGCGCGGCGGCGCTCGGCTCTCGGCGCTCTCGGCTTGAGCAAACGAAGCGGTTCATGTTTATATAGCAGTTTATTATAAGAGTCACGTGCTCGCGGCGCTTGACATAACGGTATGCCATGACATTTTGGTAATCCACTACGGTGCAGGCTCGCCATCATGCTTTCTTCGTACGTGTAGGTACGAGACGAAGAAATATTTCTAGCTGCACTAACAGAATTGCCACGGAAAGGAAGAACCCGTGTTAAATTCAACAAGATTTGAGCACTACATTGAAGTGAATGGTCCGTGATTCGCTCCTATATCGAGTTGGCCGATCATAATTCCAAGATTGTCATATTATACGTGCATGTATATATTATGTACCAGCAATGAAGTAGAAATTCTTTCATTATCTTTGATTCGAATTTTCATGACTATTTTCGGTACATCGGGGTACACTCTTGGTCAGTAACTATTTCATGCATGATCATTAACTATAAATAATAATAACGACAATGTTAGTTATGAATGAAAACGAGATGAACGAAAGAGAATTCAATGCGATGGGCTGGACGCACGCGCAACTTACTTAACTCAAATATGCTTTGCTTCTCGGACGAGGGCAATCTCGTAATTCGATTCGATCGAGAGACATTGCGTGTCCCTCGACGGCTGCTTGAATTTATAAATTTGCTTGTAGCAACATTATTATCTTGTTGAAAACAAGCAGCAGCAGCAGAGCACTTGCAAAGCTCTGTGTTGTTGACATCGAATAAGATTAATATGTATACCATCCCAAACCGATTTTATGTCATTCGAGAGTCGATCGCTGCACTGCAAGTTTTACCGAGTTTTCATGTGACCATCGGCGGCGCTTTGACATGCAAAATATGAATCTCGTTAATCATTGGAATCGAATTCTACAAATTTCAAGTAAATTTGTAAATTTAAAGATTTTCGAATAACTGCGTGGGGCAAATACCGCTTTGCTAGGAATGATAACCGATGATTCTGTGAATGTCGTAAATGAAAAAGGGAAAAATATCACATTTGTTGAGAGGTATTTCTTTCGGTGTGAATTTTCGAAACTTTCGTTTCGAGTAATTAATTTCTCGCAAGTTTGATATGTAGTATTACTTCGAGTCGAGTACTTGGACACGATCAGTTGTCGATTACAATCAGTCAGCAGCTTTAGCACTTGTCTCTTGTCTCTACAGACTTTACTGCAGGGCGTATTATCCGTTTATAATATAACGAATCGAAATGAAGGAGCATAATATAAATATTACTATCCACCTCGTACGGGGAAGTTAAATGATTCTCGCCTTCTTTAAATTATACGCTTCTGCTTCAGCAAGTTTCCCTACGTAGATGCGTAAGATGTTTTTTTTCAATTACGGAGATTCGCCGTTTGAAATATTTGGCGAGTAGACGCGTTGACGACGACGAGTTGTCATATTATGGCGTCTACTCACATCTGCAGCTATCTACTGCAGTCTGCAGGCTTTTTCTCATTCCCCTCGTGTGCCCCGTGCTTCGTGCCTCGTGCGACACTTGACCCTGCAGACGTCAACAGACGTTAACTCGAGGTCATCCAACTGGACTATCCAACTCGATCCATTCTTTCTCGCGCGAATCAAAATTCCCGGTTCAAGTTTTTTTTAATGATTTTTTCTCCTCGCAAAAGTCATGAAAGTCGTGAAAAGCAATAGGACATACATAATTTTCGACTATATTTATGTATTACTAGGCAATATAAAATTGTGTAATGATCGTGAGACTTTCGTGAGACTTCTTTCCCTCAAGGCATTCATCACTAATTGCTCAATTACCTGAACAATGTCAATTGGCAATTTGCTCACTTCCCATGGCATTAAAGAAACATGAACTAATAATGCGTAATAATGCGCGTATGTCGTTAATTTGTACAATATTAAATTATGCACGTGTGTGTAAGTTAGGTATATGCTTCCAAAAAAGTTTGGGTACATTATTACGAACTAATAATAGGACTTTTATTTTTTTAAATATGTAGTATTTCAAAGATTTTGATTTCATCCGATTGGCATGGATGATATAATAAGAATGATCTTAAACATGATAATTTATGGAATTTCTTCGCGTTCGCGGTGTAAAAAGTGAGGGAGTCGGTTGTACTTGATTCGTATTGTATTAACCTGGTAGCAGAGGGGGTGGGGTTGTTAAATTTAATTTGAGTCTTGGACGAGGGGCGTTGAATAGGCTCTCAATCTCAATCCGTAAATTATGTTAAATCTCGCTATGTATAGTTGAGCGGAAGCTAAATAAGCTGAACCATTGACATGAAAAGCGTTGACGTGAAAAATTAATACGCGTTGTCGCGCTACTCCATTGTGCACATGCGCATCGTACGCGCAAAATACAATTTGAAAATGTTAGTCGCTCATACACGTGTACTCGTTAAATACGCGTGCTTCCTTAAATCGTTACCAAATGAATGAAAAAAAAATCGTAAAAATTATTTCAGCTCTTAATTTTGATATTGAGGCGTGCCCCAAGGACTCTTACTTTTCCCATGTAAATAACACGGGGTTTCTTTTATTCCGACTGCGCAAGAGCCGAAAAATCTATAACTTGGCAAAATTATTGTTGCTTAGACATGCTACTTTGAACACAAAAAAAAAATCAGCAAAGGAGCTTTCCACATCGATTGGCTTTAGACCTCAAAAAGTGAAGAAAAATACATTTTCCACGATTTTCATGATCGAATAAATGATGCTCAATTCTAAGATCGGTTTTAGCATTCGAAACAGACCAATCACTTAACGCCTTTTAAGAAGCTCCCTAAATAAATTCGCCTTAGGCCCCTAAAAAGTGATGAAACCAATGCACCTACTGCGATTTTTATGATCGCAAAAAAAAAATTTTATTTTCATTTCTACAAAGAAGCACAAAAATAATGGATTGCCGTATGTAATAGTTTTTCAGGTTTTAGCATCTCAAACGATAATTTTGATTCTTATTTAAATTTCTTCTACTTTCAGATGATTTTTACAAATTATCATCGTCGTTTAAAATGCCAAAACCTGAACAACTATTCCGGCAATCGATTACTTTTGTGCTTCTATGTATGAATTTTATACTTGTCAGTAATTGCAATTGTTGCTGTGATTACTTTCAATTTTCACATCGGTTTTAATGCTCGAAGTGAATTAATAAGTCGAAAATTCATACATCACCCGAGCAACAATTTTGCCGAGTTATCGATTTTTCGGCTCTTGCGCGGATCTCAGAATAAAAGAAAAACTGGGAATGCCACAAAAGCCCGTGTTATTTGAATGGGAAAAATGAAAATTTTTACAATATTTTAAAATTGATTTGGAAATTTATTTGGTGGGCGACACGGGCAAAATTTGTTTGGAGCCATGTCAAGGGTCACCCTATTGACCCGTGTACCTACGTTCATAGAATCGTAGCGAATGATACGAGCTTTATATTGAATTCGTTTTTACTACTTCGAGTCCTTCTTATCGTATGTACTTATAAGAGAGAAAGTAATGGTCGGCACGCGCGGCATGGGCGTCGCGCGAGGCCGGGTGAGACTATAATCGATTTTTAATTGATTTTTACAATGATTTTGGACAAGCTGCATGTCCGAAAACGCAATAGAACTCGATATAATATTATGCTTGAGCTTTTATGATGTCGTCGCTATTAACGGCAATTTTAACGATCTAATGGCCAAAGTAGCATTTAAAATGGGAAATATTTGAATCGATTGAGGTGAAAATGGTGAGAAATGTCGACTTTAGTAGTAGCGCGAGTTGATGATAAAAGTGTTTCGTTTGGTTGTTTCAGCAATAGAAACGCGAGGCCAGCAGTGTGCAGCAGCAAGCCACCTTTGCCGCCTCAAGCAGCGGTGCCACGAGGAGCAACGAGCCCGTTTGCGTCGGTAGCGTCGTCGTTTACGCCGTCGGTTACTTTGGGTACGCGCAGACGCGCCACGACGGACCTTGGTAATCCGTCGGCCATCGAAATGGCGAAAGCTCGGACGATGCGGGCGGCGGCTTGCTGTCAAGAACGGCCAGCTGGTCTTCTCGAGACCGATCTCGACGTCGACGTCGGCGACGGCGACGACGACGACGACGGCGACGACGATGACAACGACGACGACGATGACGACGACGACGACGGCGGTGATGACGAGGGCCGATCATCCAAGGATCATTCAAACGCCGCTGGCAAAAAAACACGTAGTCTCCTCAATTTGAATCATCAAACTTGTGTCG